>JBBPDI010101471.1:0-10619 GCA_037974545.1 Cucumis variabilis
TCTTACTTGACGTTTAATAAACGTCAAGAAAGTTGAAAATTGGCCTTTCATATAAATTCTTGATGTTTTTTATTTGATCACATCTTTCTTGACTTGTTTTTTTTCAAAAACGTCAAGAAATAAAAACTGCAACCGTCAAGAAAGCCTGTTTTTGTAGTAGTGTGTGAAATTGATTGAGTTTCGTATCTTGTGATTAGGCACTTTCGTTGGATATAGTTTGTTCGAGAAAATTGAATAACATTGAGGTAAGGAACTTTCTACTGGACTCGTCTTTCAATACAAATATGGTTGATTATATGTAATCTTTAATAATGATAGATGTTTGATATGGTACACGTGTATGTCGAAGTAGATTTGAGGGTTATTGTATGTTGTGGTTGACTGAGAAATACTTATATATACATGGGTTTGATATAGACTGGGTGTTAAGTGTCTCTTTTGTGATTTTTTCTGGATATAAATATACCTATACATACACATATGGATGTTGAATTGTTCTTGTGGATTAAGGGAATGCTACGATGGTTTACTTGACTGACTGATGTACTGATTTGTTACTGATGAACCTTGGGCTAAATTAGTGTAAGATGACTGTTATGGATTAAGTGAAGAGTTTATGTGATGAGTTTATTTGACTGTACTATGAATGATTGTAAGATGTTAGAATGGACTGAGGGGAAAATTATTAGTTCCTATTGTGTAATTACCTTGCAGGTGTCCTACGGGATCACCACCTTGTGTGCATCCTATGGGATCATTAGACTGATATGTGTTTCTGCAAAACACTAGACTGATTTATACATCCTTTGGGCATTAGATTGATTATGTGTATCCTACGGGATCACAAGACTGTGATTGTGCAGGGTACTCCATTAGGAAGTAATATTTTATTTTTCCCCTAACGGGACCTGTAGAGGGTCTCTTACTGAGTATGTTTATACTCACCCTTTATGTTTAATTTTTTTAAGGCAAAGGTAACAAGAGAGGTGGACTGGCGAGAAGCAAGAAGAAGACGTGATTGTCATAGGGAATGTCGTTGATTGCTTCCACTTAATGTTTTATTTTTGTTTTTGTTTTTCATTCCGTATTAGTGCTTGAGACTGATTAGAAAACAATTGTGGTTTAAGTGAGTTCATGAACTAATGTTCTACAAGCTTTACTTTCAAATTTTGGTTATTTTAAACAGGACCCGAACTTAAACTTTGTTCATTGAGAATTTGTTTTTAATTTAATTTGGCGTTTTGTGTAAACTAAGGTCATTGTTTTAAATTAAGTCGTAACACTCGATATACTTTGCTATCATGCTTAGTACCTCTATAAAGATTCTATCATGCTTTTATAGGTCGTATTAATATAACAACCATGTGGTATACGTATCATGCTTCATTACTTAAGAAATTGTAACATACTTACGTGCAACGCATATTTCATAGAAAAAAATATTTTCTGAAAGCTTAAACTTTTTGAATCACTAACTATACAAGGTTTGGTTTTCTATTTCTTTCTCCTTTATAACGCGTACTCCAAATTCTAGTATACTTGAGTCCTCAGAACACCTAATCGCAAACAAATTTTGTCGTCCAAATTCGTGCTAAATAAATTCATGAATCATACTCGAAGCACTAGACTTATCAGTAACTTTCGGTCGAACTAAGGGAACAAACTAATTTCACAAACAAACTAATTTCAAACCATGATAGCCAAAGGGGGGTCTTGAAGTTGATTTCAATTGCATAAAAGTAAATTACAAACAAGTGTAAATGAAAGAAATTTAATATCAAAAATGTCTATCTAAGGTTATGTCGATCTTTCCCTATCCGACGAATTTGTTCATCAAGCTCGCTTCATTTGTCTATATGCAACTTTTGTTGGAACTGACTATTATTCTTCTGATTTTTAATTAATGTTTCAATTTGAAGTTAGTAATTTACTATTCTTAGTATTATTTTGATGGTTATAAAATTTCTAACCATTTTATGGTCATAATGATAAATTTCATTCATTAATCGATATAGATTTAGAACATCAATTGTGGTCTAATCCTATCCCTTGAAAATCACATGTCCATGAAGAAACCAACAAGTTATGATCTCAATCCTAAAGGATGAGAGAGACATCTTGTTTTGCTCCATTACATATGGAGTTAGGAGGTAGAAGTAGTGGAGTGGTTCTTCTTCCTTTCCAAAAACTTTGATTTCTTCTTTAAGCATGTTTTTCTTTGATTTCATTCATTTCTCCTACTAGTGAACGCTTGAATTGGAAAGTTGTGTTCACTTTGGAGAGCAATCGACATATGCGATTTAGCACCGAGGTCGCACCAAATTTTTCTTTCAAGGAATTGGTTCGATACAGTACAACAAAGAACAACATTTGTATTTCCAACAATTTGAACGTAAAATCCATTTTCCAATGTTGATCAAATCGGGAAAAATTATGGTCCACACACTGTTGTTCACCATCTTCAAACTGAACTTATTAGATTTGTTTATTTAGATCAGATTCGTTCACTTCGAACTCCTTTCACGACCATCGCTTGCTCGTTGTTCATAAATTTGAGAAAACCAGATCTAGACTAGATTTGAATAGAACATGATTTGGTCGTCGCTCGTCTTCAATTGCATATCTGAGCACCTGTGGTTATATCTATGATCTACGACTTTTTTTAATCCGATGGTGTGAAGAAATTTGCCATCGTTCTTTAGTTTTAGATCGAAATTAACCATAGAAAAATTTCCAAATTTTATAATCGTAAATTTGGGGAATGTGAAAGAAAAAAGAAACCATAAATTGAAATTTAGAAAAGCTGGAAAAAACTTAATGGGCTTAAATCAAGAATTGGATTGGTTAAGACAATTATAACCTCTAATGAAAAGATCTTCACCGATCACAAAAATTTACGATATTTAAATTTTACAAAAATTGCAAAAGTAAAATATTTAAATTAAGACATTCATAACTTAAGAAAATGTATTAAAGCTAGTTCTTTTTATTTAACTTTTGTATAAAAAATAAAATGTTCAAGCTCCAAGAATATGAATGTATAACTTTATTCTTTCATAATTGTTTTTAATTCTTCATTTCATATTGAAACCAATGAATTGGGTATTCTTGCAAGAGGGGAGGGTAATTCCACATTGAGAGATGAGTTTTTTAGTGGTAAGATACTGTAAATAATATTGGAACGTTGGATTTTTTTTGTATTGACAATAACATGATCTATGCTTCCTCACCATGTCACAACAAGATGATGACGGTGCTGTTGACATAGTGTATGCCCACATACATACTCTCATCTCATGGCGCTGTATTTATCAACTGAGCTTCTTTTACAAACACCGCCAACAACAGCACTAAAAAGAAAAATCTTTTGATGGAAGAAACTTTATTCATTATAGATGGTTGTAAAATGACACTAATATTTTGTGAAAGATAGGAAAATTGTTTGAATTGTATTGGGTAAATTATCCAACAATTATTTTATAGACTCGTATCAAAGAATGTTCATTTTTCTTTGTAAGGAAAATCATTTGCTCCAGCGGGGCAGTCTCCCCTTATTAAATATATAAGGTGAAATTGGCTTTCTCTATCGAAGTCCAAGTGTCATCCATCTAAGTAAGATTGCATTGCAAAACACAGAACGTTTGTCATCATTATTTGTAGAAAAGAGATAATTTGGAAGAGACTATGAGAGCCTTTAAGGTTCATCACTTATGAAGAGTTTAAAGTCTGAGGAAAGACTTTAAGATCAAGATCTAAAATACATGATCACTGTCTTTTATCGACCTAATTATTACCATCGGTCTCAAGGACTAGAGATGGTGTTTTATTTTGTAAATAATCACTCCATGGAGATTTTTAAGGCAAATTAGCAGCCAGATTATAACTCAATAAAGTTCACTGAAACCTAAAAATACGTCGCTAAAACTATTAGCGACGCAAAGCCTTTCGTCGCTCGGACTTTTAGTAACATTTGTTATGTCACTATTTGTTTTTTTAGTAACGCATTATGCTCGCCACTAAAGGTGACGTTTTAGTGACAATAATGTTATTGCTAAATTTTAATTTGGGACCATTACAAATATTTTTTGTGACGTATTGAAGTGTGCCACTAAAAGGTCCTACATATTTTTTTTTAAAAAAATCATGCTTTTGCGACGTTTTTTAAAACGCCAGTAAAAGTATTTTATTATATAAAAAAATAATATCCAATTTATTATATAAACCTGCTATAAAATGTCAAATATAATAATTTTAAGAACTATCACTAGGCAACATATAATCATTCTTAGTAAGCATATACATGCATACAAGCATTCATGAATGACATTTATCAATTTGATTTAAGTTGTAATGGTGCTTGTTTATCCCTGGCCTCCAGCGATCTTTTTGTCATGAGGTGCTTGTTTATCCCTGACCCTCGACACTTTTTACTTTGATGACGCTTGTGTTTATTCCTGGCCTCCAACTTATTTTATCTTTTGTCATGAGGCGCTTGTCTTATGGGGGTCCTTGACACCCGGTTGCTGCGATAATGCTTGTTATATCTCTGGCCTCCAACTTATTTATTCTTTTGTCATGAGGCACTTGTTTTATCCCTGGTCCTTGACGTCAAGTTGTTGCGATGGTTCTTATTTTATCCCTGGCCTCTAGCTTATTTATACTTTTATCATGAGGTGCTTATTTTATCCCTGGCCTTTGAAACCGTGTTCCTGCGATGGCGCTTGTTTTATCCCTGGCCTCCAACTTATTTATTCTTGTCATGAGACGCTTGACCCTTGATACCATGTTACTGCGATGACGTTTGTGTTATCCTTGGTCTCCAACTTATTTATTCTTTTGTCATGAGGTGCTTGTTTTATCGCTGGTCCTTGACACTGTATCACTGCGATGACGCTTGTTTTATCCATAGCCTCCAGGTTCTTTATCCTTTGTCATGAGACGCTTGTCTTATCCATAGTCCTTGATGCTGTAATTTATCTAAAATATCTTAGTTTGATGAGTTAGTGGCTACACCTTTGTCCACCTTCCAATTCTACAAGGATGCACAAAGGGGGGCATACTATAGCCACCTAATTTTATCACACATTTTTTATATTATTTTTTAAAAAATAATAATGATTAAGATTTTTATTTTTTCTTATAATAATTATTTTTTAAAATTTTGTTTAATATATTTATCATTTAAAAAAAACAAATAAATTTATTTTTTTAAAAAAATCTTTTAATATCACATTTATCTTATTTATACTATTTTAGAAAAAAAGAAATTTATTTGTTTTAAATAAAATCTTCTAATATCACTTTTTACTTATTTATATCATTTTAGGAAAAAAAATAAAATCAATTTTAAACAAAAAATCTTTTAATATCCATTTGATTTATTAATTTATTTTTCACAAAATCTCAAAATATATCATTTAATTTATTTTAATTATTTTAGGAAAATAAAATTTTATTTTATTCACATAATATCCAATTTTGATTTTATTCTTATTAATTTTTTCTAATTTGTGGTATACTCCGAGTCTACAAATAGGGACCTTTGTCATTTGGAAAAGGGAAAGGAAGTTTCTTAGAGAAAAAATTTTCTTTAGAGAAAGTTTGAAAAGAAAAAATTCGTTAGAAAAAAAGAAAATTTTTAGAGAGAATCTCTGCGATAAAAAGAATTCTTGGAAGAAAATTTCTACAAAAGGTGGGTGTTTCTTGTTCATTTCATTACGTTATTGTCTTTATTTTTTTCTATTTTCTTTATCTTAAGCAAGTCAAATCTCATGTTGAAATAAACTTAAGTTGGAGATTGTATTTGGTAGGGATTTACTCCTAAGGATTCGTACCTTATAATCTTCTTTGGGATTTGAATTCTTATTTTTATTTTCTTCTTTTTTAAAAAAAGAAAGGGAGAAATAAAAGAAAATGTATAAGAAAAATTTTATTATTTTTTTTTGCTCTTTTTTACTCTTATCGTTATTCTTTTTTTTAAAAAAAAAAGGAAAAACTTTAGTCTTTTTAACTTGTTATTACTATTATATTTATTTCATTTCATTTTATTTCTTTTCTCCACCACCACCCTTCTATTTTCTTTTCTTCTATTTATTTATTCATTTTTTTCCTTTTCTTTCTTTTTCTTTCCTTTCTTTCTTCTTTTCTTATTTTATCTTCTGTTATAATTTTTTTTCTCTTTACTTATTTACATTACAATTATAATAATTATTTATTGTACAAGCTTAAATCTATGTATGCATATTTTTCCTTACGTTTTACATTGAATTTATCTTGACAATATTACCATATTATTTAATATTAATTAATTTTTTTTTTACATCATACTTGTCTTTACATTTTATCCTTCTTACAAAACTTCGACCATGGAATTAGAAATATCTGAGAGTCTGTTATTTCTAAATTCTTGAGGTGAGAGGAGCGGTTCTTTGGGAGTCTAAGATCGATCCCCAATATTTTTTTATAAAAAATGAAATCTTATCTTACTTGCTTAATTTATTGTGTAATATATTTGATTTTATATTGTGCGTTAGTTCCTATTTGACCTAATTTTGAAATCTTTCTTAAATTTTTCTTTTAACCATTTAGAAATTTTTGCTATAAAACCTTTTTTTTTCCTAATTTAAAATATAAATCTATATTTCATTAGGTTTCCTAATCAACTCTTTTTTTTAATAACTCACATCTATTTCGATAAACAAAAAAATCCTTCGATGGATCTAGAACTTTCTAAGAGTCCGTTATTTCTAAATTCTTGAGGTGAGGGATTAATATTTTTGGGATTCCGAGATTTGATCCCAAGAAAAAATAAATTTAATCAATGTTTAAAAAAAATATTTATTCGAAGACTAACCTATGATAGATTTTGAGAAATTGTAATAATTTCTCATTTTCTTAAGGTGAGATATGTTTCTCAATATTGTCTAATTAATGCAATATTATTTCACTTATTTTATGGGATCAATGCTTCAAATATTGGAGTAATGAGGGGTAAAATAAGACATTAGTTTTAAAATAAATCAAAAAATATTTTCAATTCAAGATTTAAAATTTGGCCATCGTTTTTCTAAATGGATGTTGTGGGGTGCTAATACCTTCCTCATACACAAATAACTCCTAAACTAAACTCTATTTTTTGCAGACCATTTTTTTAAAACTGTTTACTTTTTTTCAGTGTCCAATATAGCAGTTAAATCCTTTCAGTCAATACATTCAAATTTCAATATAGAGTCCAATAGTAGAAATCTCTTACCTTAATTTTACCTAAGATCTTGGGTCAAACTAATCCAACAAGCCAACCTAACATAATTATACAGAAAAATCAACACTTTCACAAATAATTTCATCCATCCAATTCACCCCAAATGTAAATTCCATAACTTACCAAAATAGTAGGGAATCAAACTCCAACCTGACTCGTTTGAAACTAAAGGAATTTAAGTGCTATCCTCAATTAGTACCTTCAAGGAACAATATCACTCCAACCAATTAGTCCAACATTACACCTCAATGTATTTACATTGCAAAACCATAAACCCACAAATACACACTTACCACCAAAACCCACTACAAGTCACAGCGAGAAAAAGGCAGTGGCGCACGAACTGAGTAGAATAACAGCATGCAAAATAGATTTGAGCGGATGGCTTGGAGGTGGACGTTGGTGTCCACTCACGGTTGGAAGAGGAGTTGCGTGCAGCGACATTTTGCAAATAGAGACAAATCAAAGTAGAAATGCACGCACAGCTCAACCCGAATGATGTAACATGGAAGCTTCAACTTCGATGGGATGAGAGCGGCTCGACTGATGCAAAATGGATAACAAACGAAGACATACTTGGCTGATTGGTAATGCTCAACGAAGCGTGGAACAGAGATCCTTCGGCTAAGGGGCGCGACAGCTTGACTAACGACAATGGAGGCTTCAACGATAAGTGTGAACAAAGAAAACTAAGGGCAGTGACGGGTGACTGAATAAGCAAAGGCTAATACTAGGGCACAGGGGAAGAGGAAGAGTGATGGAGGATGGGAAAGAAGAGACTGCATCCAAAATGATGAATGATATTAAAATAATAAAAATAATAATAATATAGTATCATTATTATTATAATTATTATTTCTTTCCCTTTTCTTTTCCATTTTCCTCTATTTTCTTTTCTATATATATAAAAAAAATTATTTCTCTTCAACACCAAACTTCAACAAAAATAACACCAAAAAAAATCCTTAAAATTTCAATACAATTTGACAATTAAGTTGAGAAAATACCTAAATCTTGGGGCGTTACATCGGATGTGCAATGCAGCCAACCTTAGTCGCATCATAGCCATCCTTAAAAACAAAGCACTAGCCAAAAGGCTCAAGACAAGAGATGAAGCGAGAGCAAAGACTGGTCACAGTATGGATGGGAGAAGAAAAGAAAAATAAAGAAAAGAAGAAGAAATGGAAGAGGAAAGTGACAAGGAAATTCCTCTTAAGCAAAAGAGGTGTAGTGAGGAGGAGACTTTGAGATTAAACAAAAAAAAGCTTTCGAAAGCCAAGGACTCTCAGGACCTATTTTCTCTCGCACCATTAAACCCCTTAACATCGTTCAAGCCAGTTTATCCTCAAACTCAAAAACCAAAGACAAGAAAGATATCCATACAACCCCTCTATCAGAAGCCAACTCAACCAGGCCTTACCCGTAACTCAAGAACTTCAAAACCACAGAACCCGAGTCGTCAACTATTCCTAAAATCCAAATTAACTTATCCTCACCAAGGCGAGAGCCTGATAATTCTCTTACCTTAACCAAATTTGATCCATCTAGCCAATCCAAATTGCCAAATCTTAATAGCTCCAATCAGAACGAAATTCACAATCCCTTCCCTAACCCACATGTACTCATGGACCAAGAAGATAGAGGGACAATCAAAATTCATCCTTAAAAGAAAAGAAGTCCATAGAGGAGGGTGTTGATGACCCATTCTCGAAGGAAAAAGAAACAACCCTTAGGGAAGCTGGTAAAACACACCTCCTTGCACCGCAAAAAGAAACAAAGACCTCAATGCAAAAGTAGGCGATGCAAGAAGAAGATGAAGAAACTGACGAGGATTACATCTTCAAATTCATGAACCTTAATATTTGCAACCCATTGGAAAGAGGGTTTGAAGATGTATTCCAATGCCAGAGCAATTTACAAGAAATATAATTGCAAAGCAAAAAACAATTGTGTGATTTAGAACTAAAGATTGACAACGCAAACGCTCATCCGCTGGCACAAATTGAAGGACTTCAAGGCTTAGTGTAAGAACTCAAGACACAAAACACAGAACTTAAAGCACAAAATTGTTGGAAACAAAAAACATGCGCAGCGGAAAAAGGAACGAAAAATTACTCTAATTGCCCTTTGCTAGTTAACATGCAACCCTAAACAAACAAATTAGGGATTAAGAATAAATACCTTTGAAGCCTTCCAAGATCCTTGATAAATAATCACGTACACAAACCAGGACAACCACTAGAATTCACCTACTATTCTCGAGACAGAGAACCGAGTTGTAGGATCCAATTTGGTATTGGAAAAACAAAGAGATAAAAGGAAATTGGAAGGTCAAAAAATTTGTTGAGATTTTAGGGTGAAATAATTAGTAATTTTAAAATTACTAAAATTGGCAAAAGATTCAAACCATTTGAAAAACACCCCTATTTATAACTTAATTACATGAAAAAATGCATGTAATTAAATTGTCAAAACTCAACACCTATTATTCCACTAACAATTAATGGAACTTAGTGGGCTAGGTGTTACATCTCATGTAGCCACATATCCCACTAAGTGTTAGTGGGATTATCCAACAAAATATTGGATGTTTCCACTAACTTAGTCCAAGGGTAAAATGGTCATTTTACCTTTCAAGTCAAAAGTCAAACTTTGACTTTTCCAAGTCAAAAGTCAATATTTTGACTTTTTACCATTTTGTCCTTGACTAATTTCGACATCCCTGGCATGAATCCACATTTATTTTTCCAAAATTCAAATCACATTTGAATATAAGGCCGGTCAAAGTTTGACTTTTCAAAGTCAAAAGTCAACATTTTGACTTTTTACAACTTTGACCATTTCCATCAATTCCGAGCTTCCTAGTATGAATCCATATTCATATTTATAATATTTAAATCTTATTTAAACACAAGGCTCTATTTTTAATCTGAAAATCGATGGCTATATCACATATGCTTGTCGGTTTCTCTCTCTTCTCCCAATCCGAACAATTCGACTTATTCCATCACAATGTTCTATGTTTATTCCATATGAGCTAGTAGGGGAACCTAATGGACCTATAGATCACGGCTTTAACGATTCAAGATTAACTGGCTAAACTCTTTTAGATCGAGTTAAGCAACATTCGTTAACTAACGGGTCATTCCACTAAAGTCTCATAGTTGCATTCCCCTCCCTATAGATATATTTGTGTCCATTTGATAAAACCATGATCAGTAAGTTGATCTTTCACAAGTTGTTCATAACCTCAGTTTGGTCAAAATACCGTTTTACCCCCGAAACTACATCTTGCTCCTTAAGTCTCACTAATCCACTATTGAACAATTAGTTTAAGGTCCAACCTATAAACTTAATC
>JBBPDI010101479.1:0-10619 GCA_037974545.1 Cucumis variabilis
AAAATATGAATATTTCAGATCAAGGAAGCTTAAGAGGAATTCCAAGACCAAGGCTATATTCAAGTGACAGTGAGTAACAGATCGATTTATAAATGTTATTGTTAAACATTTTTTTAGACTCTACAAGCAATAGTTTGTGAGTAACACATTTATTTCAAAGTGATTTATTAAACATGTTTTCAAGCTTTACAAGAAATGACTCGTAAAATAATTTGTTAAGCATGATCTCAAGTTCTTATTCATTGCTATTTAAATGAAATGATATTTTTAAGCTACATTATGATTTCATGATTCAAGGAAATGATTCAAATACTTTGAAGAAAATATTTCAATGTTTTCAAATGTTTTTATCCATGTCTGAATATTTTATTAGACCTATTGTATACATGTTGTTAACTTCGTACTGATGGTAGGTGTGAAACTCAAAATTTCTTTAACTTTGAAATTTGCTAAGATTAGTCAAGGATAAGAACAAATGAAATTTATGGAAAAAGAATGTAAAAATACTTGGATTTTGGATTTTTAACTTGAGGAAAAGAGAAAAGTTGGAAAATTTTGGCTGAGTGTCAAATGGTTGGTTTTTAGATGTTTGAAGGTTATTTGGGTGGCCAAAGGGGCTTTATAATCTCTAAATGTTGCTTGTTAGGCAGCCAAGGGAAAGAAAAGAACCTCTAATGAGGTTAGTTCGCTTGGCGTTTAGGACTTGTGATGGGCGGCAAGACACACACCAAGAAGGCTTTTGAGTTTAGCTAGGTGTTTAAGGATTGACATTGGACTGCCACCATGCGAGGAAGGCTTTGAGAGGTTAGTTGGGTGAGAAACATGGTCAGGCGAAGAGGGCTTGTAGGCAAGAAAGGTTGATGGCACTCGAGGGATGCTTGCGACAAGAATGCTTGAGAGGTTAGAAAGCATGCTAGGGTGAAGAAAGTTCCACGCGAGGAAGCTAGGCGGCCAAGGCTTGGCAACGTAAACATGGAGGTTAGCATGAGGAAGGCTAGGAGAAAAAGATTAGGCGAGGAGAGGCTATGCGATCAAGGCTTGATGTGAGGAAGCCCAAGGAGGTTAGCCATACAATTGGATTAAGTATGTGGCACCGGTGAGGGCATTCGGTTAAAAGTAAGTCCAGATGTCTAACCCATGTCATCATGTATTTTGGCGGCCAAGGAAGATGCAGAAGAGTTGCTGAGGTGTTATCAAGAGCTTAAGTGGTGGGTCTAATCAAGGATTAAGTGTCATCTTAATCGCATGCAAGAGACTTTATAAATAATCTAACTTCAACAATCAATTTCTCATAACTTACTCGTGCAAAATCACTCATTTTTGTCTTGAAAGTTCATAAATTGAGTTTACACTACTACAGAAATTGGTTTACTTAACGTTAATACAGTGTCAAGTAAGCGTATACTTGACGTTTTTAAAAGCGTCAAGTAATCGACTGTCAAGTTTAGTCACATTACTTAACACTAAAAAACCGTCAAGTATACGTTTATTTGACACTAAAAAATCATCAAGTATACGTTTACTTGACACTAAAAAACTGTCAAGTATACGTTTACTTGTTACTATATTAACATCAAGTAATCTATCGCACTTAACGTTTATTACCTGTCAAGTAAGATCGTATACATGCCGCCTTTTACGTGTCAAGTAAAATCGTATACTTGACAATTTTTGCACGTCAAGTAAGATCGTATACTTGACACTATTTATAAGTCAAGTAAAATTGTATACTTGACATTCTTTACATTTCTCATTTCTCATTTCCTATATAACAATCATTCAAATAAAGACAGATTCATCAACAAAATAAACCTTCCAATCAGCAATTATTTTATTCTCAACAATAAGTGAATTAATTTACAATAATATACATAATGTACAATAAAATTAATAAGTAATATGACTATTCATGTCTCTCCACAAACTAATCTCAATTTACAAAGATAAACAAAATTACTAACTATAAGATTCTAAAACATTAAATTATGTTCTAACCCTGAATAATTATGTCTTTTGGATTGTTAATACTTCATGGAGCTTCATAGTAAGTTTCACCAAATAATTCTTGAAGCAACAACCTACAATAAAAATTTATCAAGTTTTAGGAAAAAAGAAAAATAATTCATCTTTAAAAGTTTGTAGTTTGATAATCTTAAAACATACACATATAAAATGATACTATGAAAAGGTTGCAAGTTGAGAATGTAAATGTTGTACTAACCTTCATACTATAAGGAATCCTCCAGTCAACCATTAGAATAATCATCTCTCAAGTATTTAACAACAACAATATTTGGAAGTGCCTAAGAAAAACAAGGACAATCATCAATGAAGTATTTAACAAGTCAAAATACAAGAATTGTAGGTTATATTAATCATCAATTGTCTAAGAAAAAAAAATAAAAGACAAACCGCAAACATGTGTTATCCTTAACAAAAACTTTATCCTCAACTACTATGCACAATTCAAAATCATTACTACAAAAATTGAATATTCTATAAATGAAGAGGTGAGTACATTTCTCAGTAAACATAGAGATTACAAATTTACACATATCAACTAACCAACATTTAAAGTTCATTTAGTTAATAAGGAAAATGAATATACTATTGTCAATGTATTGTGAGTTCATATTCAAAGTTGATATTACATACAAAACAGAAAATATAGAGCTTGTTAAACAACCACAGCATCATGCATGATCAGATCTCTCAATGCACTCAAATATAAATGGGAGTGAATAAAAAAAAACAATGAGAATTCTTCTTGAAATAGCTCTATTCCACCCACCCCTCTCTATTTTCAATATTTAAAGTTTATATATTCAGCCAAGGAAAAATTTTCCCTTCAAGTCATTAGTATTTGAATGTTCTCCTTGCTAATAAATCTTTTTTAAATGAATCCACGTTGCTCTTTATGAACAGCTAAGATTGCAAGTAATAACATGCACATGTTTAACCTTCTCCGGAGAACTTAAGGGTATTACACAGATCCATTAAGACCAATAATATTCATAAGGTATATATTGGAATAATTTCTGTTACATAGATTTGACAACTTTAGATTAATATATTGATAGTACCAAGACTTACCTTTCGACGACCAAAGTAGTAACCATTCGGCTCAATAGAACAAAAAACATCTAACTTCAAGAGATAAACATTTAAGTTTATCATAGTAAAGGCCCTCTAATGAAGAAAGTAGAATCATACTTGAACTTCATGCAAGATTCGAAATATCTCAATTGAAAGAATCAAAAGAATCAAATAAGCTATCAGCAATGAGGAAAAGAAATTTATGTTACAAAATGTTTAAGAAATGTAAATGGAGACATAAACTAACCTTATTAACCAAATGTTCTTTAGCAAGATCACAAGCCAAGCACAATAAATTGGTCGAGTAGTGCGCAAGAGTGTAATCGTATTCGAAACCATACACCTGAATGTTGTTTAAGCTCAAATTTTTATTCACATAGATGCCTAAAGAATAATGACATTAAAAACAAAAAATTAATCTAGACATCATAAGGGTATAGAATTCAAACATTAGAAGCATCGAGAAAACCCAAGTAAAATAAACCTTAAGGATTCAATTTTGGCATTGCCCTAAGCGCCTCAGGAATCTTGAGGAAGCTAAGTTTAGTAGTGTCAAATTCCTAACGGATCGTTTGAACTTCATCACAATTAGGTTTCACCTCAACTTCCGTGTTGTACTCCTAGAATTTCAAGGATTCTTGTTCGATAGATGAAAGTACGCTATGAGTTCTAAAACCTCTGCTAAACCCTAAAGAACAAATAATTCTCAAACGAAATGGAAATTGATGTATTTAGCCACTACATTTGATGAAAATAGCTACAAATTGAGGACAAATTTTTCTCCATCAATGAACATTTAAAAAAATTATTGAAGTCCATCAATGAACATTTAAAAAAATTATTGAAGTTCAAAACTTGAGTTATTACATCTCTCAATGGTCAATATCATAACCATCACAATTTTTCTTTCGTATTAATCTAAAATAAGAACCTTTTTAAGAAAACAAAACCAAGAAATACTATATTGCATGTTACAGAAAAGTACAGAAATGTCATAATACTATATTGTTGATTACATCACAAAACCAATGACTTCATTTGACAAACATTAGTAAATATGTCAACAAAGTGATGATGATCTGGTTTAAGTAAGAAGAGACACATTAACCTCAAACACATTCATACCTTTCACTTTGCACTCTTGTTAAGTGAAATGTAAATCTAAACAAATGTAATATGATGTTTCAACTTCTTACTACAGTGTTGCTTTGAAGCCTTGTTCAAACCCCCTAGTTGTTTTTCTTTCACCCATTGCTAAGTGAAAGTTTCATTCATAGCCAACTTTGCCTCTAAATAACTTCTTAAGACCTAACATTTTTTTCTTCTTTTTTTCTTTCTATTTTTGTTATTACAAGTAGTAATTTATAAAACAAAATATCTAAAGTTGAAGATAAATAGGAAAAAAATGACAAAAACAACAAGAAAAAAAGAAATAATAATTTCTTTAGCAATCCAATGAACACATAAAGGAAATAACACGTGAATCAAATGTTTCAGTTCTTCAAACCCAATGAACACATAATATTTAATATCTAAACATTAGTCATCAATATGGAGTAAAATTGATACCTTTAAATAATCAAGGCTTTGACCATCCAAAAGTGCAATTGGAGATTTGGTTGATTGAGTTTGAGTTTGGTGCAATGGAGACTGTTCGCTAACCTTGTCGGAGTGGATTGAAGTTGCAGAAATTTGGAGAGAAACAGGAAAAATGAAAAGAGAAGAGGAGGATTTAGAGAGAAAGGGGGAAAATAATAGAGAAGAGAAGGGAGTGAAATTTTTAATAGATTTAATTTATTAAATTAATTTTAATTAGTTTATTTAATAAATTTATTGTAATAAGTTTATTTTCATAAATTTATTTAATGAAAGGAAGAAAATAAAAATATTTTTATATTTTTATACTTTTTAAAATAAAAATGTTAATTATACTTGACGTTGTTTTCGCGTCAAGTAAATATTAACTATATTTAACGTGAAAAAAATATCAAGTAAAATCTGCACTATACTTGATGTTAAAAAAACGTCAAGTAAAAGATAATGTAAAATAATTCAAAAAATTTGTGAAAATTTTGCTTTTTTCAAACTATACTTGACGTTTTGTTCGCGTCAAGTAAAAGTACGCTATACTTGATGCGAATAAAACGTCATGTAAAATCTTCCTTATACTTGACTCGAAAAAATTATCAAGTAAAAGCTAACTTCAAATAGTTCAAGAAATTTCGTGAAATCTCTGCTTTTTGAAACTATACTTGATGTTTTTAATTTAAAATTGTCAATACTTGACGTTTTTTTAAAAGTACCTAGTGTAGCAGTGTCAAGTATGTAAAAGTATGTAAAAGTACCTAGTGAGTCCTATAGCTCACATTTTTTTTTCATTTAAAACGTCAAGTATGTAAAAGTACCTAGTGTCAAGTAAAATAGATTTTGTAGTAGTGCTAGTTTATAAGAGAGGAATGTTGTGCATTTTTAGTTTAAGAAAGTTTACGTTTTGATCAAGGAAACATGAGAAGGTCAGTTCTCAGGTGAATCTGAGCAAGGTGCATTCTAAGTGGGCTATAGGACTAGTCTACTGGAACTTAATTCTCAAATTTTTAGGTAATAAAGTTAACTTATTTTAGATAAACTTTATAAAAGGAAGTTTTGTTTAAAGAGTTATGGATTTTGAGTTATGATTTCTCAAATATGAATCATTATTCTAAAAGTTGAACAGTGTGTGGGTAGTGGCTGTGAGTCATACATGTACGAGTGAGATGTCATGCATTTTGGTCATTAGAGGTTATTTTTTGTTAGGTTGCATGCACGTGATAAGGTCATGGTACAGCAAGTGGCAAGGTGCGTCCTTAGGTTGTGTGCATGACACTGCCTCAGAGGTTAGTACAACATAGGGTGTGTAGGGAGCACCAACGTGCATGTCAGGTATGCAATGGGCACTGAGTGGGTGGCAAGCACGCGTGCGACAATCCCTTGTGAAGTTAGCACACGGTGTGCCCCCACTGTGAGTTTAGCATGCGCAAGGCCCCCGACCATGCGTGCGCGGCCAACCCCTGGACCATGTCAATGGACTCCCGTGGGTTTTCTCGAGTTGTGTTAGACTGTTTGGTTATTTTTGAAAATTTTTAAGGATCTTTTGAATATATTTACATGTTCAAGAAATTAATTAAGGTTAAAATATTAATTTTTTAAAGCAAAGAGGATTAGGAGAAATTTTTTATACCAAAGTTGTAACGTCCCGAGTTTAGGAGGGAGACATGAATGAACCGGTATCACAAATAAATGAGAGGGATCATGAGGACATAAAATGAGTACATGAAAATAACATTAAGAAAGTCTTAAAAGAATTTAAAGTTACAACCTATACAAAACAAGGTGCACCTTCCTTTTCAGTGGTTGGATTCTAAAAATTCTAAAGTTAAGCGTGCTTAGCTTAGAGTAATTCTATGTTGGGTGATCTCTTGAAAATATTTCTAGGATGCTTGTAAATGAGGAATAAAAAACATGCTGAAGAGATTGGTGTTGGTTTGCGGGGAGAATTTTCACTCTAATAAGCCTTTAGGAATAGTAAGGATGATGCTGTCAGGATGCAAGGGAATGTCGTAATAAGCCTTTAGGAATAGTAAGGATGATGCTGCCAGGATGCAAAGGAATGTCGGGGATCCAAATTCAAAATCCTGGTCCGAATCCTAGGCTTGGGACCTTACAAAGGTTATTCAAGTATTGTGAGTAAGAAAAATGTTTTAAATGCTACTTACTAAACATGTTTTCAAGCTTACAAGTAATATTGTTATGCCTTAAAGGAGGAGGGTTAGCTACCCATCAACTGTTACGTCTTCAAACGAAGGGAGTAAATACTGCTCGTGACTATGGAGGACTATCTTCGAAAAGCTATGCAAATGTTCAAGTTTCATGTTGTGATTATTTACTAATAAATGTATTCGAGCTCCAGTTTTATACTAAAATGTTTATGAAAACTTGTTTTATAAAACCGTTGCTCACTAAGTCTTTTGACTTACTCTTTCAAAATGTTTTTGCCTCTTTTCAAGTACAGATTGTGGATCTTTGCGGATTGAACATACGATTGCTAGGCCAACGTAGTTTTTCTTATTAAAAGGACGTTGTTTCTTTCAAAATAGTCATGTGACTGTTCAAATACTTATTTATTCGTGTTACATTTTATAAAAGATTTCAAGTGGGTCATACTACGGTTTTTAATTATTTCAAGTTAAAAGACTTATGTTGTTGTTTGTTCCATGTTTCCACATCATGTGTTAGTTGAGGTTGTTCTGGAGGAGAACGACTTCAACTGACATCACTCCACGTCTCGAGACGAGCAAGCAGGTGCCCAAGACGGAGTGTGACAGATAGTGCAACTACGACACAAGAATAGTGTCGTGATGGTCTCCACACAAAACATGTCTCAAGAAGGGCAACATAGTGCTGCAACACAAGAGGTAGCGACGCGATACGCTGATGGACGTTTCTTTGCACCTTATCTTTGGAGTGCCACAACGACACTGTGTTTTATAGGAAAATGCCCCTTTTTGTCTTGTGGCAGCGAGGTTGATGATTAACGAGTAGTTTTTGCCCCATTTGCAGGGAAAAATGGACATTTGGACCTTCTCTTTTTCGATTGATGCATCTAAGTTCTGTTTTGGCTTCTTTTAGTTGCATTTCATGATGCTCTACCTATCAGGTGCTCAATATATATAAAATAACATAATAAACACATAAAACCAATAAGGACCATGAATTAAGAAAAGCGTGTTCATGTGATTTTTTATGCTATCAGCATGCATGCTAGACAGTCGTTGTTCACGTATACAAATAATGTAATAGGAGAATAATAGAAGGTGATGACGAACAGTTTTAGTTACTTCCTTTAATTTGTCTATTTGTAAAGCGATTTGAATTAAGTGAGAGAGAAGACTGACTTCATGAAAAAGTCATCAAATTTAACCAAACCTGAAGAAATAAATTGCAATAAAGCAATTAAATTTAAAGAATCCAACCTTATATGAAAGGTCATAAAGGTTGGGTTGTTTAAATTCTGTTGAAAATTTGTGTATATTCACGATTTTCAATTTTCAATTAGGTAGATCGATCAAAATTGATTCGCGTAGCATTAGCAACATGTAGAGAGAAGAGATGAAGCAAATGTCTTTTTCTTCAAATACAATGTGGTTGTGCTCATGTTTAACCTGAAATTAAATAATCCTACGTTAGATAACTTGGAAGGGCACAAGTGGAGGGATGCCCTTAAAATGAGCCAATTCGAAACAAATAAAGCCAAGATTTATTACAATTTGTTATATTCTGCTCTTAATTTTATTTCGTTTTATTTGTTTTATAATGTGGAGTCAGCGTTTAAAATCTCACTTGATTTTAGATGAATGATATAATGTATTAATAAGTTGAAAAATGAGACATTTTTAAAAATAATAAAATCAATTAAAATATTTATTAGCAAAATTTTGAATTTCATTAATAATAGTCTTCTATCACTATAACATATTAATGACTGTTAGTGATAGATATTGTTATAGATCGTAAATATTTTGTAAAATTTGTTGTTTTGAAAATTTCCTTTGAAAAATATCTATTAACAATTTCACAATTCAACAAAATTGGTCATTAACAACTTGTAACTTCCATATTTTATTTTCAAACTTTAAAGAACCTTTGTAAAAGTTGGATCAAATTTGAGGAACTAGGCCGTGTGCACACTCCTTCCTTTGCCTATTTGCTTTAATACTTCTTTTTTCTTCTTTAATAGTTACTTTTTCTTTAAATTTATGCATTATTTCAATTTCTATTAAATGGTTTTTCAATTTTTTTTTTTAATTTTTGAAATAGGCCATATTTCTATCTTTGTTTTAATTCTTCATTCTTGGAACATTTTGCAACTGGTTAAAATTTTATAATATAATTCTTTTCACCAAAATTAAACATTCATTCACCTTTAGTGTAGTTTCGCAAGTTATAGGTTCAGGTCTAAAATATGCTATATTTATATTTTATTTTAATTTTGAATTTTAAAATTCTCTAATATTTAGATTTATTTCTTATTTTAGGTTTGAATATGTATATTAATGTTTTATATTTACTTCAACTTTAGAGTATTAAAATTTTCAATATGCATGTTTAAATATTTTTTTGTTTTAATATTTTTAAGGGAAAATTTTAAAAATAGTAAATTTTATCGCTCATAATCATAATATGTTATAGTGATAGAAGATTATTAGTGATAGAATCCAAAAATTTTCTATAGCTTGAAAATATTTTAATTTATTTTGCTACTTTTAAAAATGTCTCTTATTAAAAATATGTATGATATGAAATTGAATATAATTTCATACATTCATTTAACTTTCATAAATTGAAATTTAATATAAATTGAACATTTATATGTACAATATATAAATGTTGTTATCCAGACATTCATTTAGCTTTACCTTTAACATTTTACAACTATGATATACATATTATATAATTAACTTCTATTTGATGTCACTTAAGAAATGACACGAGTTAAAAATGACAATGTCGATCAATTTGAACAACATATAAAGAATCTTATAAAGCTTTGTTATTGTGTTTTAGTTGTCATCAAGACTTACTTGTATTAGAAGAAAAACTTTTGATAATATATGATCTCTTCATGTTTAATGTATAACATATCTTTTCTTTTTTTGATATCATGTTGTTAAAAAAAAAACAATAAACAAAAAATAGTTATCAAACAAATTTTTGTTTATATTCTTTTTTTTTAAAAAATAGGAAATGGGAATAGATATAAAAAACATAGTCCTGTTTTTTTTCTAAAAAAAGAATAATTAGTGAACAAGAAATCGAAAACAAAAACATTATCAAATAGACCTTAAAAAATTCTATTTACACAAATCCTTGACGACAATTTTTGTTTTTTTTGAAGTTAAATTTGAGTTATCAGCTAAATTCCTAAAAAACCGAGTTTTCTTAAATGTAGTTAAAAATTTGATCTGCAAAATTGGAAGATCTGAAGTACACTAGTGTTGTGCTTGGCATATATAGTTATTTTTTAAAAAATAAAAGTGAAATTCTCAAATGAATTGCCAGAGTATGTGAGTGGAGACTTTCAGTTTTGCAGCTATAATTTTCATGCTAAGTCAATATCCTTTTAGCTCACTGGGTTGAGGAAGCACCCTTCTTGGTCATTTTGCTCGGTTTATTGGCCTTGCACTTGGCTAAGGTTGAGCCCATTTCCTTAGACCTAATTTTGTTCTAGAGTGTTTTTTTTTTTTTTTTACTGGGCATACCCCACTACGTATTTTGTTAGGATTGACCTTGCTCTCCCGATATAAAGCTCATTGCCTTAAGCCCAAGCCTGATTCCAAACCAACTTCTATTCCCTAAGCTTATTTTTGTCACAAAAGTTCTATTTCTTATTCCTTTCTTGTTTTCTTAGATTTCTCACTTTTATTTATGTTTGATGTTAATTGAGTCCTTCAATCCAAATCTTCCCAATAAAGCTTCTGCCTGTCGTT
>JBBPDI010101485.1:0-10619 GCA_037974545.1 Cucumis variabilis
TAATATTATAATCAATAACAATTATTACAATAATAACACTTTATTAATAATGGTTAATGGATTATATTTACAATCTATGAGTTTTAGAACATAAATCCCAATAGGAGTATCTTGGCTATTGTTGTAGATACTAGAGAGCCCGAGGTATCCTTATCATTTGAGCCAGTGATAAGAGAATACCCCGATGTTTTTTCAAAAGAGCTTCTAGGACTTTCGCCTCACATAGAGGTCGATTTTGCTATTGAGTTGGAACTAAACACTGGTCCCATATCGAGAGCTCCATACAGAATGGTTCCAACTGAGCAGAAGTAGCTGAAGATTCAGTTGCAGGAATTGCTGGATAGGGGATTTATTCGTCCTAGTGTGCCACCTTTGGGCGCACCAATTTTATTTGTAAATAAGAAAGATAGGTCAATGCGTCTTTGCATTGACTATAGAGAGCTCAATAAGGTCACAATCAAGAACAGATATATGTTGCCCAGGGTTGATGATTTGTTTGATCAGCTGCAGGGAGCTACTGTGTTCTCTAAGATCGATTAATGATCAGGATATCACCAGTTGAGGATTAGAAATAGTGATATTTCCAAGACTGCCTTTCATTCCAGATATGGGCATTACAAGTTTATTGTGATGTCCTTTAGCTTGACAAACGCTCCTGTTGTATTCATGGATTTGATGAACATGGTGTTTAAGGATTTCTTAGACACTTTTGTGATAGTTTTTATTCACGACATCTTGGTTTACTAGAAGACAGAGGCTAAGCATGAGGAGCATTTACATCAGGTGTTAGAGACTCTTCGAACCAATAAACTGTATGCTAATTTTTTAAAGTGTGAGTTCTGACTGAAGAAGGTGTCTTTCGTTGGCCATGTAGTATCTAGTAAGGGAGTTTTTGTGGACCTAACAAAGATTAAAGTTGTTATCAGTTGGACTCGACCTTATACAATTAGTGAAGTTTGAAGTTTTATAAGTTTAGCATGTTGTTACAGGAGGTTTGTAGAAGGATTCTCTCATATAGCTAGTCCTTTTGTTTGGAGCCCAACATTTGAGAGCATTTTCTAGGATCTTAAGCAGAACTTTGTTATTGCACCAGTTCTTATAGTGCCAGATGAATCTGAGAGTTATGTAACTTACAGTGATGCCTCTAAGAAAATGACTGGGTTGTGTATTGATGCAACAAGGTAGGGTGAGAAGATTCATGAGCAGAACTACCCTACACATGATTTAAAGTTGGCAGCAGTAGTTTTTGCACTTAAGATTTAGAGGCATTATTTATATAGCGAGAAAATTCAGATCTTCACAAACCATAAGAGCTTGAAATACTTCTTTGCGCAGAAGGAGTTAAATATAACTACTGAAATATAAATAATTAAAATAATTAAAATAATTAAACCTTAGTATTGAAATAAACCTCTGAAAATATAACTATTAAAATATAAATGTGAAAAAAAAACTAGAACTGTTCCTTATGGCGAACCACGATCACTTCTTGTCATTCGCCAGCTTGCCTTTAACTCTAACCTTGCCTGTGACAATAAAACATGTAAAAGAATGATTGTAATTTTTATACTTAGTAAGGAACCTACTCATAGTCTCACTATGTATCTGTTAACGTTCCGTTAGAGTACTGTAAGAATGTACCTCTTACTGTTGTGTTCCCGAACGTACACTATCCGAAGGTTCCCTAAGGACATATCTAGGCTCTCGGTGATCCCAAAGGAAACACCCTAAAAGAGAGTCAGGTTGTAAGTGATCCCGTCGAATCACACATGAAACTGGCCACACACCCATATGGTACGACTTTAATAGTAAATTTAACATAACATCATAGCCTAAATAAGTATATCATATTATAATGATCATATTTCAATCAAACATATCTCAATCATATCATGTTTAATCATAACATGCCTCAAATTCAATATATCACGGTCATAATATCTCAGTCATGCCTATCTCTCTTAATTACATTAATCCGTGATACAAAATGTACATGCACTTTAATGTGGGGATCCAATAAGAAAGTCCCTTACTACTGAGTAATATAGTGATACATGACATGCATTCAAAGTAGAGTCTAGTAGGAAAATCTCTTACCTGAAGATTTGCTAAAAATATGATAATTCACTGGTCAGTCAGGTTCTCCCATTACTCAATCCTAACCATGAACATAATTAAAATCAATAATTTTTTTAACTATCACCCTACAGTTTAATTAGGTAACCAAGCTTATCCAAACTTACCCCAAGATTAAGGTTGAATCCAACACAACCTTAATGGAAAAATTTTCACAGCCTCAATTCAATTCTTCAAATTTCTCTTGAACTTTCAAACAAACATAAATCGACTTAATCCAAATACAGTTTCAATTAAAATCCAAAATATTCTAATTGGGTGAACCAAACCAAATCCAACTCACCACAATACCAACTGGCTTAAACGAGTGGTTTGGCTAACAGAAGGGCTAAAAAAGGCTTAGTGAGATGGGTGACCAAGGGAGAATGAAGGCGGCTTGGATCTGACTTGAACAAACAGAGACGCGTGGCTCACACGTGGAGGATGGAGACTATAAAATGAAACCCAACTCGGTGAAGCCCTTCTCGACTCACACAGGCGTGGGCTTGCTCGGTGGAGATGGAAGCTGACGTAAATGCTATCAGTGAGGGATGAAGGGTGATGCTCGAACAAAGCTGAGGCACGTAGTGGATGGGAACGCATGAACCGAATGACTTGGCGAGACGGTTCGAACATTGACTGACGGTAGCTGCACACGACGGAGGGTGGTGACTTGAGTCGCGGTGAAGATCAGAGACCGTGAAGGGGAAGGCGACTAGGGTTTGTGAGGAGAAAGAATGTGGTGGAGAAGATGAGGCACGCAAAACAAGAGAGACTTATTTAATATATACCAAAAATAATAATCACTATAATTATTATTATTATTTGATTTTCCCAAATAACTCATCTCTCTTTCCTTTTTCTCTTTTTATTTCCAATAAATTTTCTCTTTCCTCATTACTAACTCATTCCATAACCATTAAGCTTTCTCTTTTCCCAAAATATAATATCTTTTCCTTAATAATTATATTATCCCATAATATAATTATTCTTATTCCTCTATAACTTAATTTATACACATATAACCAATTATTACTCATAATACTTTCAATTTATAAATTTAATTCACCAACAATCAATCAAAAAATCAAAACTTTAACAATAGAATTCCAAATTTCAAAATTAACCACATAACATTCCAAAACACCTAACTTCCACAATTTAAACTATTTCACACACAACACAAATCATTTAAGCCTTTGATTGGCATTGTTTGCATTTGTTGTTTTGTGTTCAGTGTAGAAAAGTGTTGATGTTCTAATATTTTTAAGATCAAGCTTCTGTTGTATGAAGAAATAAAGAACTTTTAATTACGTTTCGATGATGAACATGATTCAGGGAGAGTTCCTCTAGTGTACTACCTTAATTTGTTTATTGATGAAAAATTTGATTAAGAGGAAGTTTTGGTAGCCAATTCATCTTGAAATAGATTAATGATAGATATGCCTACTATAATATTGTATCACTTATAGTACTGAGTGAAGAATAGATGTTTTAAACTTTGTACTGCAAACGATAAGATTGAGTTTATGATTTAAATATCAAAGAAATAAAATATTTGATCTCGGGTCAAGGACTCCCCAAATGTAGATGTTGTTTCATCGAACTTGCTTAACAAAGTCTTGTGTTCCTACTGTCTCTACTTATTGTTCTGTGTGTTGTATTCTCTATTGTTAACTGTGGGATATTCTCAAACACTGTTGTTGAATCTTTTATTGGTTTACGATACTCATTTGACACTACCTCTATAGGTACTCATTTGACACTACCTCTATCAAGTACTTCTCATTTGTGTGTTGAAGTTCGTAAGAGTACTTCAGATGGCTATTTCTTTTTGGGTACTAATTTTATTGTTGGGTTCAGTAAGAAACAAAATTGCATTTCCTTGTCTACTGTCGAAGCCAAATACATAATTGCTGGTAGTATTTGTACTTAACTTCTATGGATGAAGCAAATGCTATCTGAATATGATATTTCTTAAGACTTAATGATTTTATACTCTGACAACATGGGTGCCATCAAGATCTCCAAGAATTTTGTTCAATATAGTCAAACCAAGCTTATTGGCATTCGACGTTACTTTATTTGTGAGCTTGTTGAAACAAAAGAAATCTCTCTTGAACATGTTTGAAGTTCTACCCAACTTCTGATATATTGACGAAACCGTTGGAAGTCACCCTGTTTGAGAAACTATGTGTTGGGCTTAGTGTGTGTCAACTTAATAAATAACAATTATGGATTTTTCTTTACAAGCTGACTGGTTTTCACATTTAGGCCTGATTCATGTTGCTCGACTCATACAAAATAAAATTGAATCCAAATGAGCATTTATTCCTATCGCTTCATCTTCGTCAAAGTTTTCGTCCTCTCTCTTACTCACATTGTCTGCCTTTTAAAATCGTCACTACCTCTCTAATGTTGTCCATAAGGCACAAAAACTATCGTCTAGTAGTTTCCAAAATGTCTGCACCATCTTCATCCTCTACACTTGACGTGAGATCGAAACGATACAAGATTATTCCAGTGAGGAATCCCCTGCGGAGATTGCGACGAGTAAGTGAGATTCTCAAGTCTTCCTCATCCGAGTCTTCAAAATCTATGCATGAAGACCATACTGCTGCATCTAACCAGTCTACTGCTTCTACTACAAAGGTTGTTGTTGTCACTAAAGGTAAAACCCCCTTTAGTATTGCTTCATCCATAAGAAGGGCTAGATTTCATGTCTCTAACTCTGAATCCATAGAAGCAATTGCAATTGATTTAGAATCCTCTGATGAAAACAATGTTGTTTTATTTGATATCCTAAAAAGAAATGTTACTACAGGGTTGTAGGTTACTACACAGTTGTCTCCTTCTAAGACTATAAGTCCATAAAAGTCTAAGAAACCTAAAGTGTCTAAACCATCCACTGCTGCTGAGCTTTATGAAGAGTTGTTCGAAACCCTCATTTTTGATCATGGAAATTCGTCCTCAAGGCAAGATCCTTCTATCTCTACTTCATCTTCATATAAAGATAAGCAATCAACTGATGCAACCATTAATGGTCTATTTATCGAATTTTATCGTGACTTTAAGGTCCCTAAGTCCATATTACCTCATTACTCTTCTTTAGATGAACTAATCTCTAACTCAATTTTGCCTCCTACTTCTACCTTTGATGCTTTTCATACACAACCAACTATTTCTCCTCAACCTGAGGGCGGTCAAAGTACTACTTAAAATGTTCCCCCTGATACCACTAAGTCTGTTCCTATGACCCCTGCTATTTCCACAAAACATCAATTTAGAACTCTCTCTAAAGATCAAAAGGTTGTCACTACTAAGGTTGGGAGACGCAAGATACTGCAAAATGGCCTTACCTTGCCAATTGATGGCATATCCTTCCACCCAAAAGATTGTGTCCACAAATCGAAATATGTGGTTCAAAGGCGTATTGCTAACTAATCAGAGATATTTGATTAACATCGCTCGTGCACTGCTATTGTTGATCTTATTTCTGTTGCTGATCTCCATCCCATAATTATCGATGTAGGTCCTTTTTATCCCAAGCTCATTTGGGAATTCATTGTAAATCTTCCTACTGACTTGAATGATCATGGGGTGTCATTATAAAAAAATTCAAGTTTGAGGTAAATGCTTCAATGTCTCCCCTGTTCTCATAAATTTATTTTTAAAGATTACTCTTCTTGTCAGTACTTCTGTTAGTCTATCGTCTTTGAAGCAGTTAACTCTGAAACTGTTAGGTGGCTCTACTCATCATTGGGATGGGCAATTTCCAGTAATGAAGCCCAGTGTCAAATATGCCATCCTTCATAAGATTGGCATCGTAAATTGGCATCCAACCTGTAACACTCCAAAGTGTAAGGTAATTTTATATTTAGTTATCTTAATTGAATTTAAATTATGAAAGATTTTGTTTGGACTTTATTAAGGTGTGAGCTAAGATTTGATAAATAATTGGTGGATTTGTATGGTTGGTAATAATTTTATTTGTAGGTAATTTATGTAATTTTCGAATGAAAATAATTATGTTGAGATGTTATAATTACTTAAGGATTTTTGGGTAAATTATGTGTTTGTGTATATATATTTAAAATTATGGAATGTTGAGAAAATTATATTATGAGTAATATAATTAATAAGGATGGTTTTTGGGAAGATAAAAAGAGAGATAAAAAAGTTGGAATTGATGGATATTTAATGAAGAAAGAGAGTATGTTTTAATTATGTTGTTTTTGGAAAAGGAATAGGAAAAGAAAATTAGAAATAATATTATTTTTTATTAAATAAGGACTCTCATAGATCGTGCTATCATCTTCTCCAATCTTCCTCCTTTGAAACCCTAGCCGGCCCTCTTTATTGTGCATCTTCAACCGTCCCTTTCTCCATCAACCTCTCTTTGCCGACAGTCGCACACCGCCGTTCCAGCACAGACGAAGCTGAAAAGACCCTGACCACTAGCCACAACATTCTTCTTTGCTTCGCATCTTCATCCGATCTCGCCTTCTTCTTGTCTGTGAGTCCCACTGTCACGAGTCACTGGTCGTCGCGATTCATTAAATCCGAATTGATAGTCTTTCAGCCGTGCATTAGCCTTCTCTGTTAGCTTCAAGTTTGAGCTGCGTCTCTTTATATGAGTCGTGCGTTGTAGTCCTAGCCAAAGAGGCACGCTTCATTAGACCCGAGCCAATCTTCTCTTGTATGAGTCGCCTCTATTTTTCAAGCCGTGCAAGCCAGATCTCCCTCTTCCCTGAGCCAAGTCCAAGCCTTCTCCCTTAGCCGAGCCATTTTGAGTTTCTTTAGTTAGCCAAGCCACTAGTTTGAGCAAGTTGCTCTTGGTGAGTTTGCATTGGGTTTGGTACGTCCAAATGATTATTCTTTAGATCTTAATTAAATTTACAATTGGACGTAAGTTGGGTTATTTTTCTTGAAGATTAGACTAGATTGTTGGAGGATTTGAGTTGTGATTTTTCCTAACTAAGGTTGAATTGGTTTTAACCTCCTTCGTCAGTAAGTTCGTAAACCTGAGAAATTAATTGTTTGGTGTGGGTATCAAACTATTAATTTAAATCTTATTTTATGTTTAGGATGGCTTGTGGGAAAGTTTGACTGTCAGTTAGGATTTAACTGTTAGCTAATCTCTCAGGTAAGAGATTTGACCGTTAGGCCCTTACATTATGTTTTCCCTTAGTATGCATTAACGTAGTTATGATGCATGTGATGTGACTGTTAAGAATGTTAGATAACGACAGCTATATAGAAAATCGTTGGGTTATGAATGAGATATACCATGAATGAGATAAATGAGATATGTTATGGTTTAGATACTTTATGTTTGAGTTATGATATTTATGTTATGCTATTGTATAGGCTATGAGATATGTTATATTTATGTTTTGTTAGATTTACCTATCAGAGTCGTACAATATGGGTGTTTTTCAGGATCACCACCTATTTATGCTTGTCTGGCTTGCTATGATGTGTGATTCGACGAGATCACTTACAACCCGACTCTCCTTTAGGGTGATTCCTTTGGGTTTATCGAGAGCTCAGATGTGTCCTTACGGGATTGCTGGAATCGAGAGCACAATAGTTATATGGTACTTTCTTACAAAATTCTAACAGAAAGTTAACAGACACGTAGCGGGACTAATAGGGGGTCCCTTACTGAGTATAAATTTATACTAATTCTTTTCTTTATTTAAATTTTCAGGCAAGGTAGAGGTAAAGGCCAGCTGGAGAATGATAAGAAGTGACTGTGGTTCACCATAGGGAACAAATTAGATTTTCATCCTCATTTATGTTTTCAGTGTTAAATTTTTAGAAATTTATTTCATAACTCATGTTTACTCTTAGATGTTTCTTTTATTTTTATTTTTAAATTTTTTCATAGGGCCCGAACTAGTATTTTGTTTATTTATGTTTCTTTCATATACTTTATGATTAAATTTTGAATGAATATTTGTAACGTTTTCTTTAAATTTAGTATTTTCTTTTAATTTAAACAAAAAGTCTCTATTTATTTCAATGGTAATGACCTCAATTTAGTATAAAGACTTCGGTCGTTACAGTTGGTATCAGAGCGAAACCTCTCCCAGTAAGATGTGGTTTGGGAACGAACTAAGGAAAAGCTGGTGGGCATGTAATGCACGAGGTTAGGAGGGAGACATGAATGAATCGACATTACATCTAAATGAGAGGGATCCTGAGAACATGAAAGTAATTTAAGAAAGACTTAAAAAAATTTAAATGTAATACCTATACCAACAAGGTGCACTTTCCTTTTCGGTGGCTTGATCATAGGAACTTTAAAGTTAAGCATGCTTAGCTTGGAGTAATTCTATGTTGGATGACCTCATGGAAATATTCCTAGAATGCATGTGAGTGAGGACAAAGCATGCTGAAAGGACTTGTATTGGTTTGGGGGGAGAACTTTCATTCTAATAAGCTTTTAAGGATAGTAAGGATGATGCTGTCAGGTTATAGGGGAATGTTGGGGATCCGAATTCCAAATCCTAGTCTAAATCCTAGGTCTGGACATTACAGTTAGTATCCTAGATTTTGTTAATTGACTTACGATGTAAGTCTTTGAATTTTATCCCTATGGCTAATATGGTCTTCCTTGAATTAAGTTTATGATATAAGTTTATGTTTTTGCATATATGACCTTGCTTGAATTAAACTTAAACTAGATAAGTAAGTATGTTATGAATGAATTTGTTGTAAAAGACTTTTGGTGGTGGAATTTAGGAATAATATCACCGTGCAGAAGTGTTCGTAGAGGTGGTAGGAAAGGCAAAGGAGTTGAATGTAACCACCCTGAAGGATAGCCTGCTATACAAGCTATCGACCCTACTGCACCTCTCACTCATGTAAACCTTACTGCCATGGAGCAAAGGTACAGAGACTTGTTGTTTGAAGCATTGGCACAACAACAACCTGCACAATAGATTTAAGCAGCTTCTGTTTAGACACCGACTACAGGTGTTCAGATTTCAACTATAGGAGTTCAAGCCCTAGTTGTAGCCCATAACCTACCTAATATGCTTTTAGCAAAAGCCAAGCATCTAAGGGACTTTAGGAAGTATAACCCTTGGACTTTTGATGGATTATTGGCAGACCCCATTAAGACACAGATATGGTTGAGTTTGGTAGACACTATCTTTCATTACATGAAGTGCCCCAACAACCAGCATATATTGAACAACATATACTGAGACTGCTTTTGTAAACAACTTAAGCTTTAACAAGCCTCAACAACTTGATATATCTAATTGCCACTGGTGCTAAGCTTGATGTGGGTCATTTGGACTATCAGCATATAGTGACACATGTTGTTACCTTTGGGATAAATATTCCCATTTGCTTTTCTTGTTTATTGTGCGGTTTTCTTCTATCTCAGCATCTTGATATTCTTATTGCAATGGATGAGGCTAGCTCTTCTCCTAAAAAGTTCTCTGAGTTACAAACTTTTTTAGGGTTCTCATGTTCTAGATCTTTCTCCTACATTTCGACCTCCTTAAGTTGGCACTTCCACCTCGACTTCTACCATGAACATTTTTTCCTCTAGTCTTCATTTATCTTGGGAGATGGCATCGAGGATGATTCAACATGTCACACCCTCTCTTAGGCCACCTACTCTTAGCCCAAGAGATGGTGCAACTCGCCAACAGATATCACAATCAACCTTAACAAAAACTATAGACCCTAAACTTACTTTTTCTTAAAATGGATAAAACAACGAAAATATAAACGAAAACAACCACTAAACAACATAACATTACTGTGGTAAAACCCAACATTACAAAATACTAGACATCACGAGTCTGATATAGACATATATACAAATAACTAGCATAAGAGTTAAGCTAAACAAACTCAAACACCCCATGACCAAAACTCCATGCTTACATACAATATAAAAGACTAACTCAAAACAATACATACTGAAGGGGACTCAAAACTATGTTACTAGTAGATCGACAATGGAGTCAAGTATCGGTTCCATGATCTCTACCTGAAATATTAGCAAAAAAATTAAAAGCATGAGTTGGATAACCTAGTGAGTGACTAACTTTAATAAAACATGCTTTAAGCATATGCTTTAGTAAAACAGTTAAACAAACCTTAAAGAAGTGTAAAGCTCATATAAAACATCTTTCTGAAACATAGAACTTTAATCTCTTTCTCTATCTTGCTATATTGCAAATATTTATATATCAATCGAGACAAAGAAACTAGGCATGAAAGCCCTATCTTATGATATGATACTTACAGGATGAATTACCTAGACATTAGTATTGTCCTATCCTATGGAAAGCTAGGAGATGAAAAGCTAGGCATCCGAAGAGACCCATATCTCAAACCTAGTCACAAATGGTGGAAAAGCTAGGTATCTACTGAATACCCTCACCATAGGACCTCTATGCACAATAAATATAATACCTCCTAGGATTGCTATATGTATCTCATAATTAGCTCAGTATAGACTTTAAACATATAAA
>JBBPDI010101492.1:0-10618 GCA_037974545.1 Cucumis variabilis
AAGTAGCTAATTTTCCAAAATTCTATGGCTGATGTAATCTATTTTCTTTTTTTATTTATTTTATTATATATTTTTCAATTTTCACATTTTCTTTGCACTTTCAATTTACTAATATAATAATTTGTAGTTATAGTTAGAATTTATTCTATTCCAATTGATACTACTACTTTAATTATTTATTTTTATTTTTATGTTTTATGTTTTTTTTTTATAAATTTTAGAATTAGTATCGTATTTAATAAAAAAACGTTTACAAAGTCTAGATTTTTAGTTTCTAGTTAAGTTTTTTTTATTTTATTTTAGTAATGTTGAACTCTTTTTTATATAAATTGTTATTTAACCAAATTCTATTTAAATTAAGTTTGAAATGATTGGATATAAGGTTTGGTTTGGTGTAAGGAGTGACTTATAATAGTTTTGATATTATAATAGTTTGTGTTTTGGCTGCAAACTATTATCTCAACTTTTATCGGTGCTTACTTTTGTGGCGACTGCTACTGAGATTTTCGCTTTAACTTGATATTCTACTTTTTCTTGTAAATATTTAAAGCTTAGTGAGATTGGAGTGTATGGAGAAGGGAAGAAAAATGAGTGAGAACCAGTATTGACATAATACTAGGGCCAAATATGAAGTTACTAAAATAGACCACTTCACTTCTCTCTGATTCTAAAGACGATTAACATTAAACGAAGCTAAAGTATGAAGATAAAAAATGGTAACTAACATCTTTTTTTTTTTCTTTTCTTACTTAACTTGCATTAATTAAAATGATAAAAAAAAAAGTGTCATATACAAATGAACATGAACATTGAAACTAAAAAAAGGAAACTATTTAATGAAAAAAAATGAAACTGTGCTTTTAATTTGAATTGTGTTCATTCATATACCAATTTCTCAAATTAGCTAAAAAAAAAAGTAGAGAAAAATGTACCAAAAAGAATCTAGTTGACCTAACATTTGTTTCAAAAAGTGAAAATTTTAGAAATGTGAGAGGAAACCATAAAATAAATTTCAAGAAATGCATGCCCAAATAATAAATGCATAAACATACATACAAACATAAAATACATAATCTCACTTATTTATTATTTATTTTTCTATAGATTATGTTATGTTATTATCTCTCCAAATGTAATTAGATTTCGTTTAATTTTAATATCTAATAAAACAATCATATATCAAATCAAAATAATTAAAATAAACGTGTATAAAAATTTATTATTATTGCCAAAGATAGAGACAAAAATTAAAATATAGATCAGGTGGCTAGGTATAGCTTTTGGGAAGGGATGAAGATCGGACGGTGGATAATGTAGGAGATTGTGAAGATCAAACGACCGAGAAATGAATATGATGGGGTTAATTTGGTAATTTAGTGGAAGGTGAGGTCAGAAGTGTAATTTACATAATATTGAGGCAGTTATCCCAATAAGCATGTTCCGAAATTATTTATTGTTATATTGATTATCTTGTTGGCGCGTGGGTTCACCCGCGTTAATTCGCGTGTGATGCAGGCTTTAATCCTACGTGGCAAAAGGTCGCTGTTTTATTGGATGATTTTTGTTTGGTATTATCCTATAAGTTTTCTAAAGTATAATTACAATTTAAATATATTGCTTGAATTATTATTTATTATTATTTTGTTTATTTACGAAATTGTCCTTCAACAACCTTTAGAAGAGGTAAGGAGGGACCTTTATCTTATCTTACAACGCCGTATTATTTTTAATTACTTGATCTAATTTTAAAGTTTGAGGTTGAATCTTATCTTACACTTGTAATAAAACAATTACGAATTATTGTAAATAATAAATATATAAAAAATATTAATAAAATATAACAAATTTTATCTATGATAGACATTGATAGAGTTCTATTAATGTTTATATTGATAATTGATTTATGATGATAGAATTTAAAATTTTGTTGATCTATCATACTTCACAAAAAAGAATTATATATTTTCTAAAAGGAATTTAAATTTAAATTTAAATAAGAACGAAAGAGAAGTAAATTTCGCAATTTAATAGAAAAAGAAAAGCGAGTGAGGTTACGGCGTGAGAGAATATTGGAAGAAGACATCCTTTTGGAGGGCGGCAGAGTTAACGGCGTTAAGCGATGTGACGGATAACTCGGAGGGCCCACGAAAGGAATTGACAGTTAAAAGATACGGCGTCGTTTGAAATGCAAACGTGGTTTGTTGAAAACGAAAGAAAGAAAGAAAGAAAAGGGTAAAAGTAAAAACAAAACGAAAAAGAAAAACTTTTGGGGGTTTATCCTGACACGTGGCGGTAAAAGGAAGAGTTTGTTTCACGTCTGTCACCGTTTCTTTTTAGCATTCAAACATCACTTGAGACCCGTCCGGAATAATCTTACGTGGATTTAACATTTATACTAACATCAGGATTAGTAGTTTTAAAATACTTTTGGAAATATATTTGACTAAATCTAAGCATTTAAAATAAAAAGAAAATAATTAAAATGAAATCCAAAGTAAATGTATCAAACTAGTAAGGAGAAATCTAATACAATAATTTTTATTGTCATATATTTGTTTTAGAATGCATCAAAATGTATACAATTTCTTTAAAAGAAAAAATTGCATACGACTTTAACATCACAACAATATTGAAATTGTTTGAAGAGGATTGAGAAGAATGTGACTTATTCTATAAAAGAAAAAAACCTACTCAAAAAATAGTGTCACATACTCTCTAATGCTTAAAGAGTATTATTTTTTTTTATTTATGTTTACCAATTATAGTATCAAGTATTTATGTATTATTCCAACTTAAGTTTTAACCTAATTTTTGTTTTCAGGATTATATGAATTTCCAAACTTTTAAATGAATTTACCAATTATCCTAATAGTTTTCAAGTGATTAAATTGTGATTTTTAAAATTTGAGAAAGATCAAATTTCACAAAAAATATTAAATAAGATCGATCTGAGAAATATATAATATCACAACCTTTTTGCATTTTTTTTCCAAAAGCAATATATATATATATATTAATGTTTTTTAGTATAGATATTTTTGTAGGTTATTTTTAAATGTAGAAGAATAAACAAATTTATTTATAAACTTTTATTGTATTAAAATGAGGAATTCGGGGGAGAATTATACCCACAATCTTTGTTATTGATTAACCCACAATCTTAATCAATGAATCATTGTCAAACTTTTATATATATATTGATTAACCCAATTACATAATTTAACTTTTATCTTTGAAAATCTTTGTTATTTATATATTTTAAATTAAAAAAACAAAATTTAAATACATACATGCAACACAACACCAACACATGTTAAAGATTTCTACTATAACAAAATATCAATATTTATTAATATATGACAATATAGATGTAAATTTACCACGTGAAGTTATTAATTTTATTGCGTAAACTAACTTATTCAGGGGCGGATCAATTAAGGGGTCAGGGACACGTGCCCTTCTCACATTCTCAGTTTTTGTATTTTAATATTAATTTTAAAGTATTAAATTACAATATATATTAAATAATGTTTGTTTTTATCATGTTCTGTTTTTGGTATAGTGTTTGTGCACTTCGTTTGAAACCATTAAATCATGAGTTTAAGTCACATTTATTAGAGCTAAATTTTTACTGAAATTATTAATCATTTTCATTTCATTTAAAATCATATTTTTAAGGGAAATTTATCAGCAGCTGATGTAGAACCTGGGATGATTGATTAAGATGAGAGAGGTTGACAGGAGAATGATAATAGGATCAAAATTAAATTTAAAGATGTCGATTTTTTAAAATTTATTGACTTAGAAGCATTAATTCAATTGGCATCTTTACTTTAAAAAGAAAAAAGAGTAAATTTTAGTTTACAATTTTTTTTTCTTTTCACTTTTCTGATCAACCCTTTTCCTTGAGAAAGAATTTCAATTTCTTTTTTTTTGTTGTTGGTAAGTGAATCAATTATAAATCACTCTTAATTTTATGGTTGTGGTAATGAGTAGAAGTGTCTGTAGGACTGGTTACAATTGATAACGCTTAATAGTTAAATAAGTATTGTTATAATCAATTGTTTGTATCGAAGTGTTTGATAAAGTAACATATATTTTATTAACTTGAGTGAAGAAATAATTAAATTCAATATGATGAAATAGATACAATCTAACAAAAAAAATTGAAACATAGGACTCAACGTTCATTTTTTTTTCACAAGACATGATTGTTAGATTAGACAAAGAATGAATTAAACTAAATGAGAACATACATTTATTTCTTTATATCAAGCTAAAAAGTATGAAATTTTTGTATTATATATATAGATTTTTTTTCTTTTTTTAATTAAGAATTATGATTAATTCTTCCATATTTGTATTTGTCTTTTTAATTTTTACTAGTTAGTAATACGTGCATTGCACGTGAAATTTGTCATTTTTATTTTAGTATATAAAAAGAGTAAAATTTTTATAAATAGCATAATATGAATTTTGTATAAATTTTTTTAAAAAAAATTACCTAAAAGGAAAAGAGGAGAATGTGAGAATGTTAAGATTTTTGTATTTGAAAACTAAGATATTCAAGTTTAATGAGTTATGTAAAACAAAATATTTAAGAAAAGAGAGGTTGTAATTAATATAAAAATTCTTAAATTATAACAAATATTTTTGTTTAAAAGTAGGTTATTTTGATTTTAAAATATATAATAAAATAAAGGACTACTTCACATTATTTATTATTATTGTAGTAAGAAGAATAGTATATCAATTATGAGAAAATGAAAAATATAAAAAACATATTTGCAGTTACCAAATAATTAAGTTTGCTATTGTCTTTTTTTCAGTAAAGAAAAAAAGAATGAAGTCAATAACAAAAATATCATAAAAACATTAACAACCCGCGCATACCCTTCATCTTCAAGCACGTGATCTCCAAGTCTCCATCTTCCATCTTCAAGTTCAATATCCAGTCGTTCTTCACAAACTCACATAACAAAAAATTTGCTCCTTTATCGTCTTTGAGCTGAGAGTTTGCAAACCCCAACATTCTCATTTTCAAACATAAATTTTATCATAGAGACACTAAAACTCCATCTGTAATCTTACATTTTCAAACCAAAATTACTAAAATTCCATCTTCAAACTACTAAATCTCCAAAAGTTTTAGAAAATGTAGTGAGAAATACTCATTTTATAGTAACAAAATGATATTGCAAAATTACAAAAATTCCAAAAGTTTTAAGACCAATGGAATTATAATTAAAGGTAAAGTCATAAATTCTATAATGACTTTTTTTTAGAAATAAATAGATAAAGACATTTCATATTCTACATTATTATTACATTTAATGATAATTAATAATTAGAAATAAATTTTATTAATTAACAATATTTCATTTGATTTAATAAACAACAAAACTATCTATCAAATTAAGTTAAAAAATGATTACGAATAGAAAGAAAAAGTTTCTTATAGATTATGAAAAAAAAAAAAAAAGGAAACTTCAATGTAAATAAATAAAATATAGTGTTTGTTTTTTTACTTTATATTTGTTTTAGTAGCATACAATTTAAATTAGCTCTACCTTTAATCCAACACTAATAGTTGTTGTGTATTACAATTTAGTTAATTATTTTTAGTATTCATAATCAATATGAAACATCCCTCTTTATTAATTTTAATTGCACATAAAACGTGTCGATATTATTCTTAATACTCCTTAAGTTGAAGAGTATCGAAAGTTGTGTCCTTATTTGTAAAGTAATCAAAGAAGAAAGCAAAGAAAAGAAAGAAAAAGAATTAGACAATCTTAGAGTGAAAAGTGAGTGGTGGGTTATTGAGAGTGAAAAAGTTCTCTCAAAAGTTTTATCTTTACACATTTTTAATAAAAGTTTAATATCTTTCTTCCCACTGTTTGTCTCTTTTTCTTTCACGTCACTTTCATCTCCCTTACCTTAACTCAAGTTTATTGTGTGGTTTCATGTGGTTAATTAATGATGATGTAGGTATCAAAAGCCAAGGAGGTAGATTTGAGCATTGAGATAAAAACCGAGTTAAAATGAAGCATTTTAGAGTCTAAAGGAAGCATCTCGGTCAAAGAGGGTGTAAAAGTAACAATTTTTGCCCCAAAGAGTGTTGTTATGCACTGTTTTGAAAAGTCTTCAATTGACCTAACGTCACAACACAGTGACGTTGTAATTAATAATTCTATAAATGAAAATTTTTTGCATTAGACCCCCTTCTTTGCTTTTTGTTTTGTTTCTATTTCTTTATATTTGACTTATTTTATGAGTGTGGAGATTGATCATCTTGATTATGAGGAGCTTGGAGCATTATCTCGATGTTTAGTGGCAAATGTAAGCACTCTCTAGTTTAGGTTATTGAGTAAGAAACCCATTCTATTAAAGTTGTGAAGACTTGTATATTTCATAGTATATTTATCTCATGAATCTTTGTGGTTATTGAATATATGTATTTGAATTTTTATGCTTTGAACTATGTTTGGATTGATTACCTTTGCATTTTTTTTATTTCTTTCTAAGTAGTTAAACCTCACAATATGTGACATTTAGTTGTGTTAATTCTTAGTAGCATAAATCAAAGTATTTTTGTGTTTAAATCGATTCACTATCTATTATAATAATCCTTATTTACAATTGCATGGTTGATTAGTTCAAAAATAAAATCAGTTGGATTACTTAAGCACTACTTTATTATTTATTAACTAGGTGTCTTAGCTTTTCCCTTATTTGTAATGCAAGTGAGAGATGTTTATGCTGCATGTTGTACCCAATTAATGAACACTTAGTTTAATTGAGCATCTTGATTAATATGATGCAAAAAAAACACATTCTAAAAGACAAAACCCCCCTAAATGTTTTAGCAACGCCGAAGAAAACATCTTGTATCCTTCACATAATCCTCACCATCAACAATTATATATAGTAAACATTCTCCGTGTGAAGCTGCTAAAACCTCCCTTTTATTGACACGTGTAGCATTACTTAACATTTAGCAACATTTTGTGCATTGGTACATGTGAGCTTTAGAAGATAAGTTTTAGCAACATGCAAGTTGTTGCTAAATGTGAGCTTTTGGATATTGTATATATCTTTTGCAACGTAAAGTAAGTGTAGGTAAAATTTATATTTATGTTGCTATAAATTCTAAAATATTTAAAAAAAGAACTTTAAATATTTACTAACTTTACCTAAAACATTGCTAAATTGTTTTATCAATAAAAAAAATGTCTAATTTATCTGATAATTTTGTAACAAAATTATGTGTATAATACCACTTCAGTGAAATATACAATCACATTATAATTAATTATCTCCCTTCATGTCATTAGAAAACACATAAAATGAGTCTAGAATGAAAACATAGCTCCCTATAGTTTGATGCAACAATGTACAATTCTCACAAACAATACAAGACAAAGACATGGCATAGCAACTGCAAAAGAGGTATTTTCTTGTAGTGGTTAATTAAGCACAGCTTTGCATGATTTTGATTAATATTTTTAATGTCCACTGAACAACTAAGCACATGGGTGTGCATTCAAATACCTAAGTTAGACTTTTCTCTTTCTTACAATTTATGTTTCAATTCTTGCTTTTACTTTTCAATGCTACTTACTATTCATCACACACAAAACAAAACAATCACAAACCCCACTTGGTTAGTTTGGGAAACTTGAATTTTGATTAGAAGAAAAACAATTGTTTTCTGTTGATTGATAAGAATATCGAAAGTTCATCGATCTTTCAAAGGTTAACCAATCGTTAAGATATGAGTTGCAGAGGTTGTGTGTTGCATGCAAGTAATACTTTAGACGAACTATATATCCATCTGGAGATGAAAACAATTTCCAACAATATGAATATGTCATTGAGAGTGAATATCTCCTAACAACGCAGGTTGCTCGTTGGGAGTTAGAACTATTTTCCAACAACATTCCTTTTTCCATCGGAGGAATTCCTCTTCTAATGGGTTTTTCCCGAACAAATTTTCTGACGACCATCAATTTGTCAGAAGATGAAATCCCAATGTATTTTTACAAATTTGAGATATACATATTTTGGTTTATAAATTTATTTGGCAATCGAAAATAATTCAAAACCCTATTTCTCTTTTATCAATAGGATTAAATTTTAAAAAATAGTAAAAAGTTGAAAACCAAATTAATTTTGTTAATTGTTGAAGAAATTTTTTACTTAGATTTACCTTCTAGAAAATCTTATAAATTTTGACATCATAAAAGTGAAACCAATTAAAATGCACATGAGTTAAATTCCAAATTAGATGGAAAGCATTTAATGTTAACCATCAATATGCTAATTAAAGTTGGGGGCATTTCAATGTAGGGATATAGGAATCTTTATTTTATTTATTTTGAGGTGACAAAGATTAGTCTAACATTCCCATCATACATCCTCATTTAATAAAAACATAACATGAAAGAAACATTCAAGCTAGCTAGAATAAGTGTTAATAAATCATATATGTAAATCACAAATTCATCTCAACATTTTCCATAGCTACAAAACTAAATAGGAATATATTAAAAACTCTAAAAGGTATGTGATTAATTCAACTTTTCCTATTTTAATTATACTAAAAAAATATGAATATAAAAAATATAATATTGTTGTGATATTAGAAATTTTCATGTAACCTAACAAATAAAGATTTATATGTCGAGTACAATTTTTTAAACCTATATTTTTTTATAAACTTACACCTAAAATAAAATATTCTTAAACCTAACCTATTATTAAACCCTTAAAATTACCAAAACCTAAGCTTGTGAAGTCAAACATATGCCCAAACCCTAAGATACATATTGGCCATCCAATTCATTCAAACAACTTAAAGTGTGCTATGTCTTAGCTATAATCTTTCCATATAATTTTGGGTGAAAAAGAGAAAAAGAAGAATTTTTAAAAAGATATCAAACTAGCTATTTATAGAAATAGCAAGAAAAAAAATGTTGACAGTATGACTCTATCATTGATAGATTTGTATCAATTTCTATCACTAATGTGATAGCATTAACGTAGTATTACTGATAGACTCGTATCAGTTTTTATTATCGATGCTAATAAACTTTTATCATCGTCTATCTAAGTTGTAAGAAATGTAAAAGAATTTTTTACATTTTACTCTAACTTGTAAATAGTTTCTCAATTTTTTTAATATTTAAAACATCCTAAAAAAATACTTGTTTTATTTATATATTATTATTTGGTTAATTTTAGTTTATTTACTTTTTAATTTTAGTTTATTTACTTTTCCAAACGTCAAACTTTTTATAAATATTAAATTTAGTCATTCAAAGTCAATTTCTATCTAAATTGGTTACAAAATAATAATATATTTTATGACAGAAAATATAATATAATTGAATATGTTTCAAATACACTAATAAATAAGTAATAAAAACTAAATTTAAGATTTGTTGGAAACTATATAAACAAACTTCAAATTACATCAACTATTATAATATTAGAAGAAGAAAAAAAACTCTTTAGACCCTTGAATATTTGATTGCAAATGAAAACCAATTGACTTTAGAACTAATATATATGTATAAAGTAATAGTTTGATAGTTGAATCACTCTCAAACAACTATATATATAAGGTAATTAAACATTTGTAGAAACACAACCAAACAAAATTTGAACTCAAAACTAATTCTTTTTTTATGTATAAAAAAAAGGGCCAAACACTATCATTTTAATTAAACCCTTTCTTTAAGAAAATAAATTAAAAGTTTAAGAAAATAAATTTTCTGCTAATAAAATGGGACTTAAAACTCTTTCTTTTTTTAATTGTCAACAAGAAAGTATAACACAGTTAGCTTAAGGACAAATCTCCTTAGTCCATTTGTTGTATTTAAAGAATAACTCTCTTTTTAATCCATTCAATTAACCCTTTAAATTTTGCTTAATCAATTAGGGTAGACACTCAACTCAACCCCCATTGTGTTAAAGTTGTAAAAATGATGTCACCATAATTTAGATTCAAATTCAAATATTAGAAGCAAAGCATCTTTATTTACACTTTCGACAACCCTCCGTTTTTTCTTTTTCTTTTTTGACTTCAGGTGAATTGTTAGATACTTAAAACTAATATTTAGATCAAAACTAATACTTAGATCAAGTGTTTTAAACTTGACTTGTAATACCAAACTTATTTTCACTTATGTTTGATCTCAATCCTCTTTTTCATTGTTTTCACGCTTCACAGCACTCATTTTTTTATGCATTTTAATACTGCTCAAAGTTACGGTAATCCCGAAACATCCCCTAAAAGGTTTGTGCTTTTTCTTTTTTTCAGAACAAAAAGATGTGTGCTTGTTCAAAGCTTGATGTTGTTGCTTTCTATCTTATTTTCTTGAAAGTGACTTTAAAATGGAAGTAATCCTATAGATGAGAAAATGGAATTGCACATCAAATCATGTTGAAACAGCAGCATAAAAAAAGATACTAATTTCTATCACATGTAATCAATCACTGTAAAGTCAAACCACATACATTATGAATTATATCATCAACAACAAAAACTTTGGTAGAAAGTTGTAGGATTGATCAAACAACTGGCAAAGATTGATAACAAAGTTACAAAATG
>JBBPDI010101506.1:0-10617 GCA_037974545.1 Cucumis variabilis
ATTGGTGGGGCAAGGCTCCTAGCTGGTGAAGGTTGCCAATGATGGACAGTTTTGGGGAAGGAGGGAACTTGTTGATCTTTTTGTTGCCTCTAAACAGCTTGAGCAAAATTAGGAAGAAGAAAAAGGAAAAGAAAAAGAGAGAAAGAGATGAGATTTAGGTGAAGATTGCTTCAATATGGAGCTTTGAGAAATTTTGCAAGTTGAGGAAATGAATGTTTAAAGTATAGTCCATGTGATTTGGCATATGAACATGATTAGGTATAATCTAGTTATCGGTGGCACTCAAATTTTTTAATGAGAAGTTTGTCATCATGTATCTAAAATAGAGGTTGCATACGAGTTAGGTGCAATTTAGACAATATCTAATCATTACTCATAAAAATTAAAATGAATTATTTGTTCAACAAAATTATATTAGACAAGTACTTGAACTGTATAAAGATCGATGTATAGAAATTACATTAAATTATGATAGAGGATGATGTGAATTATTTTGGAAGCATTTTTACACAAAGTCGATTTAAGTTAATAGAAGAATAAATGCAATCCAACGTTAAAGTATTTATTTATTTTTAGGTTTAATACTTTTTATTCTCAACAAATTTGTTATTTTAAAAAATGAACAGATAGGAAAATATCTTTCTTTCTTTAATTATTTATCAATCATACTCTTTAAATATATTTTTTATAGTCATTTTAGCAATAATAATTAAGGATACAACAACATTTTAAAAAAATTGTAAATATCGTAAAACTATCGCTGATAGACTTGTATCGTTGATAAACTCGTATGGGTCTGTCAATGATAGGCCAACATTTGCAGCATGGTCTATCGGTGATAGACTTCTATCATTAATAGAAATTGACAAATTTTGCTATATTTGTAAAATTTTTAAAATATTGTTATATACTCAATTAATTTAAATCTAATTGCTAAATTTGCAACTATCCCTTTTTAGTTGAGATAGGATGAAAGTCCCTTATCAAAATCATAGAAGTCGTTGAAAATCATTTTCATAGAACCAAATAAATAATTCAAATTCGTTTTCAAATTACTTAAAAAAAAAATTAAAACTAAACCTGTAAAATTTTTTTTCTTCTAAAATTATTAATTTAACTATCACTCCCAATCACTACACCTTTAATTGGATAGATCTAAATCAACAAGTTAAATTATTTTAAGCATCTTGGAATTACAAACACAAAACACAATAATGATGATGATAATAATAATTGTCTCCATGTGCTCGAAACTACGGGTAACAACTGACATCTTGAAAAATGGTTAATTTAAAACAAAAAATAGAGTTGCCATCAATATTTTTTATAGTGTGATTTGGTAGCAGAATACAGTAAATTATTTAAAATAAAATGAACAAAAAATGGTCTATGAAAAAAATTAGAATTGAGTTCGGGAGTCATTTGTGCATGAGAAAGTTTTTAGCACCCATAACATCTATTTAGAAAACGGTGGACAAATGTTATATTGAATTGAAAATATTCTTTCATCTATCTTTTAAAATAATCATATTTTACCATCCACTACTCTAATATTTGAAGAAATGATCTCATAAAATAAATGAGGAGCATTCAATAATTAATTGGATCATAATGAAGAAAATCTTCTCACCTCAAATTGAGAAATTAGTACCATTTTTCAAAATCAATAGGACTGATTACTTTTTTCGTTATTGTAATTTTTTACCTTATTTGATTATTGTCTAATTGCTACTTATGCCAATTTGTCATCTCATTGTTACGCTATTAAATTTAATATTATTTGTTATTTAATTGCAAATGAAATCAATTACGATGACCTTCAGTTTTTACTTTTATATAATTATTAACAATTTGATATTTATTCATTGTTACGATTGTTGCAAAATAACAACAACAACAATAATAATAATACAATTTTAATAAAGAAGGGTGGTGGATTTTAATAAAGAGCAAAATATTTAGAACGATTTTAAAAACGAAAAAAGTTCATAGGTCCACAATACAAAATATAAAAAATGCTCTCATCAACAAGTGATTAATTGACACTCGACGTGCATAATATATTTGGTACATGATCTTGTACTTTAGATTTTGCTACACGATCGTTTAAATTTTTCTATCTAAATTTAAAAGACTTTTTTTTCAAGATTCTTATTATACAATCGTTTAAATTTGTCTATTATTTGGTTTAAGTTAAATGGAATTAAAGGAAAATGGAATTTATCTAAATCTAAATGGAGGAAGTTTTCATTGAAAAAAGCTTAAGGGTTTGGCTAAAGGAAAACAAACTCAAACTCTCGCCTGATACGCAGAATTTTAGCTCTTCTTCAGAGGCAGACAAGGAAGACATGAATACACTGTAGATAGAAGTGAAGACTGACAAAATAAATCAGGGGTCTACTAGTTCGACATGAAAGTCCTTGCTTGGAATGTATGGGGTTTAGGCTCTCCCCAAAAAAGAGCTCAAATAAAATCAATAATTTCAAACTATGACCCTTTTATTGTCATTCTCACTGAAACAAAAATCCATTCTGGGAATTCTCTTTTGGCAAACTCCATTTGGGGGGAAAAAGGTATTAAATGTGCTGTCAAAAATTTTGAAGGTAGCTCCGGAGGAATCATGGTTCTCTAGGATGATCTTTAATACTCTTGTTTAAATGTACACGAAGACTCCTATACACTTTCAATTAATTTCCAATCTATCAAAGGCCAAACTTGGTGGCTTACGATAGTTTATGGTTCCCCAAGAAGACGAGATAGAGAAATTTTTTAGGAAGAGCTCGACCATGTAGCAACTCTTTGCTCTAATTGTTGGCTAATTGGTGGAGACTTTAACATTTTCAGAAACAGAGATGAAACTACATCACCAAATACAGCTTTTAGAAGTATGGAAAGGTTCAACAGCTTCATTAACAAACACAATTTACTGGATCCTTCCCTAAGCAACAAGTTCACTTGGTCCAACCTTCGAGCAAGTCCAACATGTTCAAGGTTAGACCGCTTTTTGTATTCAAAAGACTGGTGTAGCCACCTAATTTTATGCTACACATATATATTTTTTTAAAAAATAATAATATTAGTAATAAAGGACAAATTATTTATTTATTTATTTATTTTTAAAAAGGTAAAAAATTAGTAATAATATAATATCCAATTTTTATCATTTTAGTAAATAAAAACAAATTCATTTATTTTAAATAAAATCTTTTAATATCAAAGAAATTAATTAGTTTTAAATAAAATATTTTTTAAAAACTTATTTCTACTCATTTTAGGAAAAAATAAATTAATAAAATCTTTTGACTTATTTATATCATTTTAGGAAAAAAGAAAATCAATTTTAAACAAAAATATTTTAATATCTATTTAATTTATTAATTAATTTTTCACAAAATCTCAAAATATCTCATTTAATTCAATTTATTTATTTTAAGGAAAAAATAAAATGTAATTTATTCATAATATCTAATTTTGATTTTATTCTTATTGATTTTTTCCTAATTTATGAGACACCCCAGGTATATAAATTGGGACCTTTGTCATTTGAAAAGAGGGAGAAAATTTCTTGAAAAGAAAATGGAGAGAAAAATTTCGTGGGAGAAAAAAATTGCTTAGAGAAAAAAATTCATTCGAGTATGTAGAAAGAAAATTTTTAGAGCGAATCTCTGCAAAAAAAATTCTGTAAAATGTGAGTTTTTCTTATTCTTTTCCTTACCTTATTGTCTCTACTTTTTTTTTAATTTTTTTTTTTATCTTAAGCAAATCAAATCCCATGTTGAAATAAACTTACTTGGAGATTGCATTTGGTAGAGATTTAATCCCAAGAATCTGCACCTCATACAACAAGCAATTTCTTTGGGATTCGAATCCTTATTTTTCTTTTCTTCTCCTTTTAAAAGATAAAGAGAAAGAAAAGAAAATGTAGAAAAATTTTAGTATATTTTTTACTACTTTTTTTCTTTCTTTTATCATCATTTAAAAAAATTCTTTAGTTTTTTCTTCTCTCTAAAAAGATAGGGAGAAAGAAAACGACATAAGAAAAATGTTCGTTTTTTTATTTATCTATATTTGATTACCTTTTTCTTAAATTCCAACTCTTAACATTTATTTTCTTTTCTCTAAAATATAGAAAGAAGGATAGAGAAAATTTTATCATTATTATCGTTATTATTATTATTATTATTATTATTATTATATTTATTACTATTACTATTACGGTTCTTTTTTCTTTTTTACTTGTTGTTGTTGTTATTATTATTATTATTATCTACCATTTTTCTTTCTTTCTTTCTTTATTCATCCCTTTTTTTTTGTTTCTTTCCTTATTTTATTTATTGTTGTTATGATTTCTTTCTTTTACTTATTTATATTACTATCATAATAATTATTGTTAGATACACTTAAATGTAACTATTTGTATTTAAAATTTTTAATGTTTTAAAATCCTTTCAAATTTGAAATTCTTTATGTTTTAAAACAAATATTTTTTTTAAAATCATTTAGCAAATTTGTCTCTAATATTATAAATGTTTTATATTTTTTTAAAATCTTCAAAATTAACCTACGATTTCATAAGGTTTTCTAAATCAGTCTTTTCTAAAAAATCTATACTGTTTTCCTTAAACAAAATACTATAATGGAATCTAGAAAATTTGGGAGTCCGATTTTCTAGAATTCTTGAGGTAAGGAATCACATCTTTGAAAGTCCAAGATATGGTCCCCAAAAAAAATTGATTTAATCAATGTTTTAAAAAAAAAATTATTCTGAGACTAGCTTATGATAGATTTTGAGAAATTGTAATGATTTATTTCTCATTTTCTTAAGGTGAGAAGTTTCCTGCAATATATAGTCTAATTAATGGAATATTATTTCACTTATTTTATGAGATCATTGCTTCAAACATTGGAGTAATGAGGGGTAAAATAAGACATTAATTTTAAAATAAATTAAAAAATATTTTCCATAAAGCATGTTCGTTATGACAAAGAAAGAACATCATCACAAAAATTACAGACGAAAGAGGAACTACTCACACCTCATCTCAACAGATTGAAAAATGCTTCTTAAAGCACTTCAAGAAAATTTACAATACCAACAAGAAGCCTGAGTTGATGATTAACAACCTTCTGGAGACCCATAGAGCTGAATACTCACAACCTTCTCTGCGCCCGTTTTGAGGAAACTGAAATCAGAAACACTATTCTATCCTTCAAGAACAACAAAGCACTAGGCCCGACAGTTTTCCAATGGAATTTTATAAAAGTTCGTGGTACTTCCTAAAGAATGAAATCATGGAGTTTTTCAATGATTTCCATACAAAAGGAGTGATAAACAAAAACGTCAACAACACCCTTATATCTCTGATTGCTAAGAAAAAAGTCTACACCTCCCCAGCTGATTTTAGGCTCATAAGCCTTACCACCTCGCTTTACAAGATTGTTGCTAAAGTGTTAGCTAACAGACTAAAAAAGACGCTGCCAAGCACTATTGCGAAAAATCAATTTTCTTTCGTGAACAACAGACAAATTACAGATGCAATCCTTTCAGCAAATGAAGCAATAGACTATTGAAAAGGTAGCAAAAATACAGGTTTTGTTATCAAAATTGATTTGGAAAAAGCTTTCGATATAATTAACTAGAAATTTATCAATTTCATGCTAATCAAGAAAAACTTTCCACATCATTGGAGAAAATGGATTAAAGCTTGCGTCATAGGAGCTCATTATTCTATTATCTTAAATGGCCAACAAAAAGGCAAATTTTTCCCAAAAGAGGCCTAAGACAAGGATACCCACTTTCTCCTTTCATTTTTGTTTTGGCTTTGGACTATCTCAGTGCAATTTTGAACCATTTAAATTCCTCTAAGGCCATGCAAGGGGTGGTGTTAAAAAATAATAGCGGCCTAAACCACATTCTTTATGCAGACGACATTCTGATTTTTGTTGAAGACAACGAAAAGGCCATCACAAATTTAAGATGTGCTCTAAATCTCTTTGAAAAGGTTTTTGGTCTATCCATCAATAAAAAAAATCAACAATAAGCCCTATCAATGTCTCAAATTCTCGATGCATTATGGTGGAAAACGAGCTACGAATAAATTCTGAAAATCTCCCTATAATGTATCCGGGCATCCCTTTAGGTGACAATCCTAACTCGTTGAGTTTCTGGGATAACATAAATTTAAAAATTCAAAAAAAGTTCAACAATTGGAAATATTCTTCAAGCTAGTCTATGTAGCCTCCCAACTTATCAACTTTCAGTCTTCAAAGCTCCTTCAATGATCTATAAAAAGATTGAAAAAATCTGGAGGAATTTCCTTTGGGGCTCGAATTCAGATAACATTATGTCCTTCCATTCTCATTTGATCAACTGGGATATCGTTACCAGCCCAAAAGAAAAAGGAGGTCTCGGGATCTCTAAGCTCAAACACACAAATACTGCTCTCCTATGTAAATGGCTATGGTGCTATTTATCAGAACCAAATGCATTGTGGAGGAAGATTGTCAGCGCTAAGTACCAGGCTAACTACATCGGAGATCTATCGACACATGGAAAGTTTTGTAGCGCTAAGGCCCCGTGGATGTCCATAATCAAAAGCAAATTATGGTTTGAAAGCAACTTCAAATGACAAATTAACAACGGTGAAAAAATATCCTTCTGGTATGGTAGATGGAATGGGAAAAGTCCCTTAGCCATTTCCTACTCAAGGGCTTTACGCTTTGTGCAATTAAAAAAATGAAGCAGTAAATGAAGTTTGGTTAAACGACTCAAATGAATGGAATATAAAACCTAGACGACCTTTAAACGATAGAGAGTTCAATTTATGGGATAATATAAGATCCATTCTTCTAGTGCCCAACCCATTGAGAGGCACTAGCACACCAATCTGGATAAAAAATGGAAACAAAGGTTTCTCCACAGGCTCGGCAAAAAAGGCATTACAAGACTTTCAACAACATCTTCTAAAGAATGAGCACAAAAAAATCTTCGAAACAATTTGGACTTCTGTAATTCCAAAGAAATGCAAGTTCTTTCTCTGGACAGTTTTTCATAGGAAAATAAACACATTGGATGTTATCCAAAATAAGTGTAAGACCATGTGTTTGAACCCAAACAGATGCAGCATATGCTACACAAGCAGTGTAGACGTTGATCATCTACTTATTGACTGCAGACTTACAAAAACATTTTGGAACAAACTGAATGAAATTCTCGAAGACCCTATGAGCATCGCTAACTTTACTTCACTAGGCAGAAGTGTTTCAAGACTGAAACAAATAAGTAGAAGAAACGTCATTAGATTCAACGCGATAGCTAGCCTTATATGGACTGTCTAGATAGAAAGAAACAATAGAATATTCAAAGAAAAATCAAATTCTATCATTAATTTGTAGGAAGATATTTGTAATCTGATAGAAGTTTGGTCAAGGAGATATACTTCTTGTAAAGAGTATGATCCGATTACCATTTCTCTTAACATTAGAGCTTTGTTAGATTAGATTGTTCTAGGCTACCCTCTAGCCTTTCAACCTTGTAACTGACCTCTTTGTTAATAGATAATGGCCCCCATTTCTAGGTATTGCCTAGTTGGTTGGGTCCGGTTTTTCTCTTAAAAAAAATTGTCTATTATTTGGTGGACAATTGTTTAGATTTGATCGTTCCAAATTTAAACGATTTTTTTAAAATAATTTTTTGCTAAGATCGTTTAGATTTTGTACACGTTCGTTTCATATTTAAATTATTTTTAAAAATATTTTTTGTATACGATCGTTTAGATTTGACTATTTTTTGTATGATTTAAATTTGGCTATTTAATATTCTAACGATTTTTTAAAAAAAATTAAAAAAATACATCTTTTATATTTGGTATATAAATAACAGTTAAAAAAAATTGCATACAAAGAAGAGGAAAAAAACAATGGAAAGAAAAAGAAAAAGGGTGGAAAATGAGGATGGAAATGAAGGGTAAACTCAGAGTATTTAAAAATCGTTATTTCATAAACTTTTTGATTTAATTACACACGCCGTAAATATTTTAGTATTTTGTTATATTTAAGAAAAAAATTTAAATTATAGACCATAAAATTAAAGTTAAAATTATTTTTTTGAAAAGTCATAAAAGGTAAAAATTTGTATATTTATTGTATCTTTTTCGAATTTTTTTTTGTATATTTATTTTAAATATAAAAAATTGTAGGTTAAAAGTTGTAAATATATTTAAGCCCCAGGACTTGTGATCCAAAATTTTATTTTTGAAAATAAAGAAATTTATAGAAAACGAAAATAAAATTCTTACTTTCAAAATAATACTTAAAAATTAATTTAAAACTTTAAATTTGAATTCAAAACATAAAAATTATTACGTTTGACTTTGAATTTCAAAACATAGGAAAATATTAATGTGTAATAACGGTGTAGGATTAATTTGATGAAGCCTCTCTATGTTCATTTTTTTCTTTCACCTTTCAATTTGGATACACAAAAATGGAAAGCAAATCAAAAACTAGACAAGGTCTTTTATTTCTATAAGTTAGGAACAATTTCGATCTCTATATCAATCAAAACATGTTTACCCTTTGTATATTATTGGATTATAATATGTAATCATTTCATTAGCTATTACTTTTTTTTTTTTCGATCGATAGTAAACTTTATTAGGCTAAATTAAAGTTGAGTCATACTTAATTGAAAAGTTTGGAGGACTAAGCTATCTTTTTTTTCTTTTTAAAACTCCATAGCCCAAATAGGTACCACAAACCTCCAAAAGTTGAAAATAATATTTCTAATTTCTTTTTAACTACTAATCATATTGGGATTAGAAATTTGAAAGAAACATATACCAAAAATAATAATTTAAACTTACCCAAAAATGCTCAAACAAACGTATTTAATTAAATTAGGTCGCGTCACTCTTTTAAATTTTGTAAATGTTTTAGTTTATTTTTTATATTTGAAAATATGAGTTGATTTCCAAATTTTAGATACATATAGACATGCATTTTGTCTTTACATGATATCGAGCATTGACGCTAAAATCAAGAGATTTTTCATATATTACTATAGAACAGAGAATGAGCTGTAATAATGTATTCTTTAACGTAAAGTTTTATCTTGAGCATAGTAGAATTAGATACAAGTCTTTTATCTTATATTTTTCTAAGTTTTTGACTTGTTTCATTGTGATAGCATCAAATAAGTAAAATATCTTCGATATTTGTATAATGATAAAAGATAAAAGCTAGCTTGAAAAAGAAAACTTAATATATAAACTAAATATGTTAGAGGAAATAAAAGTTAGGGTTATAAATTAAATATAACAAAAACTTCAAAATCTGGTAGAAAAATCTAATGGTCAAGATATGATTTTATCGAGTGTTATCGGAAAGACAATTATTTGCTCTAAACAAATTGTAAACATAGTGTTATAATGAGAGTTTGATATTGAACTACTCTGATCTAGTAAAACTAAAAAAATACTTTGCCTAAGTCAAAATTAAAAAGAAAAGAAAAGAAAAAAATCTAAGAGAAGATAAACTCTTCTTTCTAGTTAAATAAATAAAAAAAACTATATTTTAAAGGAAATTTGTAAAAAAAAAAAAGAAATATTTAACAAAATATTTATCTTAGTATAATGATTTTTGTGGTTTTTTTTTTATCATTTTTTTTTGTAAAAAAGCTTCTCGTTTTAGCTTTTAAAATTTAATTTAGTTTTGGAAAACATTGTTATTAAATTTAGATAAAAATCAATGTTGGTTTTCAAATAGTAAAATAAATCACAATATTATATATTATTATTTATCATATTGATAGACAATTATGATCCATCATTAATAGACAGTAAAATTTTATTATATTTTAAAAGAAATTTCCTATCAATTTTATTTAAAACAAAACAGTAACAGCAGAATTTCACATGTGAAGTTGGAAGTATAGTACACTCTAATTTGTTGCATATTGAGTGTTTCTTTCTCCATATAAAGTCGTCCTTTTTGTACCATTTGTGTATCACACACAAATATATCATTTTCATATAACTCATTAATTACTCAAAATTTTTCAAAAATAAAATAAAATAATTGACAAACTATTACAAAATTATTATTCTATTAAAAATTTTATTTTTCACAAATTTTCATATAATATATATATGAGGGTCATTTTTAAAAATAACAAAATAAATTAAAATATTACAAGTTATAACAAAAAATGGTATCTATCAATGATAGAAACTGATAACTTTTTATCATTATCTATCAATGTCATTGATAGATGGATATCAGTGTCTTTCAATGGATAAAATTTGAAAATTTTGCTATAAGTTATAAATATTTTGTCAAATTTACTATTTTTGACAATTCTCCTATATATAATACATATATGTTATGATTTGTGCACTAAATCCTAGAAACAATGCTAAACAGAGAATAATTTTATACCAGAATGCGACAGCCAGAGTACGCACAAATCGATAAAAGAGACACAACGATATATAGTGGTTCGACCAATTTGGTCTACATCCACTTTGAGAACCAGTTTGGGGGGATTTTATTAAGAGCAAAAATTAGGATACAATTACAGAGTTCAACAAGATTATCAATTTGTAATTAACCACGACC
>JBBPDI010101514.1:0-10617 GCA_037974545.1 Cucumis variabilis
CATTTAAATTTCAAACATACATAATTCAAAATTTTATACAATAAATTCAAGTTAAGCATTCATAAATTCAAAGTTACTAACACAAATAAATTCAAAATTACAAACACAAATAAATTCAAAATTACAAACACAAATAAATTCAAAATTTTTAAAATACGTAAATAAAAAAATTACCCATAAATGTTTATGAAGTTCAGTTTTAATAATAAAGTTCAAGATACAACACACTGTAAACCTAAAAGAATAAGAAACCTAATTGTTTTTTATTAAATAATATATTAATTTATATATATATATATATTATATTAATTCGGATTGGATTGGGTTGAACTGAAATTCTCAACCCTCCAACCCGAGACCGAACCCAACCCGAAAAAATAAAAAAAAATTTAACTCAACCCAACCCATATTTTAATCTAACCCAACCCAACCCTTATAATATGGGTTGGGTTGGATAGTCTGGGTTATTCGGGTTCAGCCCTGATTCTTACACCCCTACTTCCGAGCATGAATTCGTATTTATTTTTTAAAAATTCAAATCACATTTGAATATAAGGCCGGTCAAAGTTTGACTTTTTAAAGTCAAAAAGTCAATATTTTGACTTTTAGAACTTTGACCATTTCCATCAATTCAAAGCTTCCTAGTATGAATCTATATTTATATTTATAGTATTTAAATCTCATTTAAATATAAAGTTCTTTTTCTAATCTAAAATTCGACAACTATATTATATATACTTGTCGGTTTCTCTCTCTTCTCCCAATTCGAACAATTCGACTTATTCTTTCCCATTGTTCTAAGTTTATTCTATATGAGCTAGCAGGGGAACCTATTGGACCTATAGATCATGGGCTCCAACAATTCAAGATTAACTGACTAAACTCTTTTAGACCGAGTTAATCAACATTCGTTAACTAACGGATTGTTCCACTAAAGTCCCACAGTTGCACTCCCCTCACTATAGATATATTTGTGTCCATTTGATAAATCCATGATTAGTAAGTTAATTCTTCATAGGTTGTTCATAACCTCGGTTCGGTCAAAATACCGTTTTATCCTTGAGACTACATCTTACTCCTTAAGTCCCACTAATCCACTATTGAACAATTGGTTTAAGGTCCAACCTATAAACTTAATCCCTCTCAGGCCATTGAGAGGGTGGGGCTCCATGTTCAAGACTTGGATTTAGTGCTTAAGAGAACAACGTTTCTACTAACCCTAAAACGAGTAGGAGTGAATTTCATCTTGCATCCTATGTCCCCAGCTATCCACCTGATCTTACTCCTGAAATGGAAGGTTTATTGGGCCAACGTTGATGAGTTGTCCTCACCTACGTAGATCTAAGGATAATCTCGTGTGAACAAGAGTTCATAGTTAGCTTGAGATTAAGATTAAGTTACCTACGTCATCAATAATCGAGATAGCCAGTTTTAAACAGTAAACGGTGTTATAATGTAAAACTGACTATTTCATGGCTCAGTCTTATATAAATACTTTACATAGGATGCCTCCACGTTCATGTGTCTACATGAACAATTCAGGATCACCTCGTTTGTACTTACTACAAAGCGGGTCGCATCCATAGTTTCTCTAAATAAGGTGCCCAACATTATTCATATACTATAGACTATTTAGGCTATATACTCGAACGTGATCCACGTTTATGTCTCCACATAAAGTTCAAGTTTACTCAAAAATGCCTCGGGACTTAGTTTATTAGATTTAAGATTATAATATTCAATTTCTCAATAACGACTTTATTGAATAGAATATGATTATAAACTACGAGTTTTAGGACAAAAATTCTAACATTTTGATGCTCTAATTTAGTTATAGTTAAGTTGATATGGGCTAATGTTGTTGTTTTTTGTAAAACTGCTTCAAAGAATCTTTACTTTTTCATGAATCTTAGTCCATATAGATGATCAATGTCGATCGAGATTTATGAACTTGCCTCAAGATTTGTTGAAGAAGTCTTAAGATTAAATACGTTTCACATGCATTTTGTTAGGTAATCTTGGGGTCAATTTCCTCGAGATTTGACCAAGATTACCACACAAAAGGCATGCAAAACCCTAATCTCATGGCATTCTGATGAAGTGTTGTTCGAGGTTCTATTGCTTATTCATGTAATCTCGATCGAGAATGCCTCGGGATTCATAATAGAATACTGATTTACGTGTGTTTTCTTTTTCTTGGAAATGCTTCTTGTCATGAAGATGAATTCTAAGAACTTTTTATTGGCTAACCTCACATGTGCGTACTTACCAAAGACAATGTCGAACACACACAAAAAAAACAAGCTCACACATAAGCAACTACATATGTTCAGGAAAACGATTTTTCATCATTTCCTGGCCGTGAAGTTGGTTTTCAATGGATCAGTCTGCCACTACGTTCTACTAAGAGAGGTTGAAGAGGAACGAAATGACTTTTTCTCGTTTAAACTACTTGGCCAAAAGGTCTTCTTTTGGCAGAAGGACTTTGATACAATAAAGGGTTGAGGTCTAGGCTGAGACGTCCCATCCAATTTGTTAATGATAAAGCCTTAAGGTTAATATGATTGTACCTTGGGGATAGGTCCAACATGAATGGGTCGTATTTAGACAAAGATTACTCGACCCTAAATTTTTAGAGTGACGAGGATGTCGTGAAGATGTCATTTTTCTACTTTGTTGAGAGTTGGCCACGATTGGGACGGAAAGGAGGAAATACATGAATTAGACCATGTTGGAACTCATCGATAACCTTAAGGACTTTGTGAGCTATGATTGGGGTGAGCTTATATGGACCAAGTGTTGGGATTTATGTCTTAAAACTCGTAAATAGTAAATATAATCAATCGATCATTATTAATAAAGTGTTATTATTGTAATAATTGTTATTGACATGTCATATGCAATGACATGTCATCATACCATAAACCAAACCTACAAACAACCATTCTAAAAAAAAACACCCACAAACCAACAAATAAAGGATTGTAGAACTAACAAGCACATGCTCATCATTCGTAGGTTCAATCTTATGTATCCGGGCCTGAAAATGGAACATCAACAGGTTTTAATTAAGAGATTAAACCATAGAATACTATAGTGAATGTGGAGGAAGAAAATGAATCCTGACGTACCATTTGCGACCCAAAGACCTAGGACTCAATCACCTTCAACACAAGTGAGTGTGTGCAACTACACCACATGATGCATGGTATCACAGATGATGACTTCCTATGAGCAACCCACCCACTGATGGACGACACTATCTCGTAGGGCCAGATCTACATATACAATGATGTCATTAACACAAGCAAATAACTAATGAAATTAATAAAATATAGTGAGCATATTACTGATGAAATCAATAAAGCATACTGAGCATATAATGACAAACCTAAAAGGAAAAGGGAAATCTGTAAAGGCTATACGACTTTGAAAACTTGTTATTGGAAGGTTTCTTCTCGTGCAACACTACTTTTCCATGTAGTACTCATTTCAAACTAGCAAAGGTCTTGGTTCATACCAACTCGCCCCAATCGTAGCTGATGAAGTCCTCCTAGTCGCCAATCAGAGCCAACATCGTCCAATGCATGTGTTGCCTCCTCTCTTGACCAATCATCGCAAGCTCGATGAAGTAGAATATCGACATTTTCACCGCATCCTTGTCATTTTCAAACTGAAGGGTTGGGTAATCCTTCTCGAACTCAGAGTCATTAATGCTTGTCCTATCCTCTAAATATAGTCTTCTTAATCATAAGGCCTTGTTCTGTTCAAACTTGACCTCACGTTTGAGCCTATACCTTAACCTCGTTATTAAGTCAAAGTCCTCCCATCCAAATGAGGCCTTCTCATCCAATAACTTAAAACTAATTATGTCATCCCTCATCGACTTATCTCAACAAAATATAATGGTAGAGAGGTCCATTGAATACTAACTTCACATTCAAGAAGTGCCCAAAGATGGTTTTCCTAAATATATGAAGTTTCTTGGGTGTTAACTTATTTTTTATACTTGACCCAATCTTTGATAGATGTGAATATCATGTCAAGTTTGCAAGGAATGAGTCCTTTGGTCATAAGACACATATGCAAAACACAAAAAATTGAACAAAACAAGTGTTATGTGGGTTAATCTTGGGGCGTTCTCGGCCGAGATTACATGAATAAGGAATATAACTCGAATAACATTGCATCAGGATGGCACGAGGTTAGGGTTTTGCATGCATTATGTGTGATAATCTCGGGTGAAATCGAGCCTGAGAAATTATCCTATAAAATGCATGTGAAATCCATCTTATCTCGGGACTTCTTCAATGAATCTTAGGACAAACTCATAAATCTCACTCGAGATTCATCATCTGCACTAACTAGGATTCATGAAAAAGTCAAGATTCTTCAAAGAAGTTCACCACAAACAATGCACATCAACCCAAATTAACTCAAGTATTAATGAAACTTTTGAAAGTTATTGAGTGCTTTTTTGTCAAAAGTACAAAGTCCAAGTGTATTTTCTAAAAAAACATACTTTACTCTATTTTTTTAATTCATTAGCAAAGTTTTTTTTTTCTTTTATAATTGATTGTATGTGATTTTTAAATCATTGTAAATATAGCAAATCTATGGGTGATCAATTTTATTTTTGGTAATCTTTTATTATTATATAGTCTATCACTGATTAATTTCAAGAACTTAGCCTAAATGTAGTACACCTATAATCTATACTATATATAAAAGCTCCTATATGGAGAAACTTTTGCTTCCTATTTTACCCTTTCTTTCTAACCATTTTTAAAATTAATTTGATGGATAGTTTTGTCATTTTTTAAATCACATGAAATATTGCTAATTAATAAAAATAATTTCTAATTATGAATTATTCTTAAATGTAATCAATTGTGAATTAAGAAGGTAGAATATGAAATGTCTTTATCTATTTATTTCTAAAAAGAAAACCACTCTAGAATTTATGACTTTACCATTAATTATAATTACATTGGTTTCAAAACTTTTGGAATTTTAGTAGTTTTGTAATACCATTCTTGTTACTAGAAAATAAGTATTCTTCACTACATTTTCTAAAACTTGTTTCTCTTGGTTTCTTTTGCACACAATTCAATTTCTCTCAAAATTCATTTTTTGATTTAAATAATGGTAGATAAGGACATCTTTTTTGTTCCTTCATCTATACAATTTCCTTTAGCAAATTCTATTTTGTATTATGATAGCGACAAAGGAAAAAAATAATTAAGGATTTTTGTTGCACTCCAAGAGTTTTCAATAATTATGTAGCTCTTCTCACTCATGCTAGCAAACGTTTGTGGAATGGATTTGGCTAGAAGATTATTCTTGGGTCTTTGAGACTATCTATATGAAAGTTTTTATGATACTTTCATTATTGACTTGATTTTTTTTTTGCTAAAAAAAAGATAAGCACACTATTTGGTAACTGCAAATATGTTTTTTTTTTATGTTTTTTCATTTTTTAATTGATATACTCTTCTTCTTACTATAATAATAATAAATAATGTAAATTAGTCCTTTATTTGGTTATATTTTTTTAAATCAAAGTAACCTACTGTTCACACGAGATTTCGAAGAAATGAATTTCGTGGAATTAAATTTTGTATATTGATGGATATAGCGGATACAATCTCTAGTATTTACTCCTTTGATTCTTTCTCTTGAATACAAGTTAAAAACTTAGGGCTTCTCGATCTTCGGTCTTCAGGATGTTGCAGTTGCAAATCGATTTGAACTTCGATCTTTTGGAATCCAAGAAAAACTTAATCTTCCAAGTCTTCAGTCTTTCAGAAGATGTTGATCTTGAGGTTGATGTGGACTTGCACGTCTTAAGAGCTTATAGAAGTTTGAATCTTCAATTTTTCAGAGTTTCAGTACTTCAGAGCTTCAATTCTTCCTTCAATCCAAGATCCCCTAAATGAATGGCAAAAGTCTCTATTTATAGAGAAATTTCATGGGCTGGTAGGCTTAGGCTTGGGCCCATTTGTTTGTTGAGCTTGTGCTTAGACTTGGGCCCATTTCTTGACAGGCTCGGGTCCCTTGTTTGGCTCCATTTTTCATCATGTGCTTGCATTGGGTTGGATATGAGAAAACTTGACTACCTAAAATTCAATCAAATTATAATCATCACAATTTTTCTGTGATGACGTGACAGAATTTAATTGGCCAAAATTTCTTGCTCAAGAAATGCCCCCTTTTTTAGATCAGTGCACGTATATGGGTGGGCAAGTCTCAAAAAAGATAATCTGAAACAAAAAGTACAAATGATTTGCTCTTGACTTTGACTTTAGTTAATATGACAAATTAATCACAATATGCATTTAGGCATATGTTTGATTAAAATGAAGATTGGAATACAATCCAATGTCACTTTTGTTGTGAATTTATTTTTAATTCACAATTCTTTTTTTATTCAAAAAAAATGTAATATGGGCAAATTTTTTTTCTTTTTAATGAAATTGGATTTTAATGAGGTAATTGATACTTAACAAAAATGATAAAATTGAAATATTACCAACTTATCAAAATGTGAATTTAAGCCAAAGTTTTGATTTTTTTTAACCTCTAATTTGATTTTTTTTTTTTGTGAACACTTGTGCTACATGAATTGTCTCAAACTTAAAATTTGAAAAGTTTTCTTTTAAAAAAATTTTCTTTTTTTTTAGTTAATTTGTATTGAATTTATGATTTTGGGTAAAAAAAGAAAGTATATATATCTATCCAAGAGGAAGAAAAAAAAACCTAAGTTTGAGAAAAAATTTCTCAACTTTAAACAATTTTTTTTCAAACCGTATAAAATGAATGTTGTTTTTTTCTTGTTTTCTAATTAATTATTTTTAAATGAAGAAATGGGTGGAGAATTACTTAAATTTCTACCCAATCTAAACCGTTTGTTTGTTGAGAGGTTAAAGATTTGATTTGTTATATCATCTATTCTACTTTATAAATAGGAAGAATGTTGAGAACAAATTCGTATTAATCCAGAGTTCTCATTTTTTTTTAACTGTTTCATACTTTGAGAGAAAGAAAATGATCAATTGCACCAACAATTTTTTTTTTGTTTAAACCGTCAGTGAAGCAATGAAGAAGGACAGGGAGAAGAAAAGAGAAAGGAGAGGAATAGGATGGGAGAACTTTGGTGCTGGCTGAAGAAAAGAAAAAAAAAAAAGAGAAAAAGAAAAAAACAAAACAATTTTCTTTTTAAAACTGATTATTTTCTTTTCTTTTTCATTTTCCTTTTCCTTTTTCTTTTTTCTTTCATTTTTTTAATTTTCTATATTCATTTTTTCATTTCTATTTTTTTTTTCAAATACATTTTTTTTCTATTTTTCATTAGTTTTTTTTTCTATTCTATTTTTTTCTTTTTATTTTTGTTTTATTCTTTTATTAATTCAAATATATTTTTTTAACTCTTTTTTGTGTTTTTTTCAGTTTTTCTTTTCTTTTCTTTTTCTTATTTTTCTTTCTTTCTCTTTTTTTTCTTCTCGATAATTTTTTTTTCTTTCTCACTTTTATCTTTTGAAGATGAAGTTCACCAAGCTTGATCGAGATGGATATGGAGATCCGCACATCGAAGATGGAGATGGAGATCTTATCGACTACGGCACATCGAAGATGGAGATGGAGATCCTATCGATTGCGACACATCAGAGATGGAGATGGAGATCCGCACATCAAAGATGGAGATGGAGATCCTATCGGTTATGGCACATCAAAAATGTAGATGGAGATCCTATCGATTATGGCACGTCAAAAATATAGATAACGACGACTGCAACACGTCAAAGAAGCAGATGATGTCCGTACTTCAAAGATGTAGATGATAATCTTCTTGTCTGCAACACATTGAAGATGAAGATGATGATCTTCTTAGGTGCAACACAGAGAAGATAAAGATGATGATGATCTTTTCAGCTGTAATACATTGAAGATGAAGATGATGATCCTCTCAACTGCAATGCATTGAAGATTGAGATGATGATTCTCTCGATCGCCACATAAAGAAGACAAAGATAATGATCTTCTCGACTGCAATGCATTGAAGATGAAGAATATGATAAATCCTCTCAGCTGTAACACGTGAGAAAAGATGGAGATGAATCCTTTAGGTTGCAACAAGTGGGAGAAGATGATGATGAATCCTTCAAGCTGCGGCATGTGAGAAAAGATAAAGATGAATCCTTTCAACTGTAACACGTGGAAGAAGATGAAGATGAATCCTCTCGACTGTAACACATTAAAGAAGATGAAGATGAATCTTCTCGACTGCGACACGTCTCGACTGCAACATGCGAGAGAAGATAAAGATGAATCCTCTCGACTGCAACACATGGAAGAAGATGAAGATGAATCTTCTCAATTGCAACACATAGAAGAAGATGAAGATGAATCCTCTCGGTTGCGACATGTCTCAACTGCAACACGCGAGAGAAGATAAAGATGAATCCTATCGACTGCAACACATGGAAGAAGATGAAGATGAATCCTCTCAACTGCAACACATGAAGAAGATGAAGATGAATTCCCTCGGCTACAACACATGGAGAATATGAAGATGAAGATCCTTTCAGCTGCAACAGTTGGGAGAAAAAGTAGAGCTCGCTACTTTGACTTTGCCCCCTTTATTTTCTATTGTAATTGCTTATGAATTTCATTTTCTTTTGAGATTACATCATCATGATGAACCATAATACCTTCTTTTTTTTTCATGTAACTGAACTTAAAGTAAACTTTAAGCTGCCTACGTACCCTTTTTATAACAAGGATCAAGTCATAACGTAGTTCAATTGAGTTTTTTTTTTGTCATTCACCTTTTAAACTCTTGTGGACTAGAAGCATCATGCACTTTAAGCTCTTGCGATAAAGAGCTTTACCCATTTAACAATTAATATTTTCATTTAAAATTTGTTTACCTTCTTTATTCGTAGAATTGGTGAATATAATAAGTCTTGGCTTCACGATCAAAGGACCTTCTGTGTTAATGTCAACAAACAACTTCCTTTTCATGCGTGATGAGACTCGACTGTCAATCTTCTCATCATTGTTTTCTTCATGAAATGATTTTACCTTCAATGTTTTCATCTCTTTTTCACGTTGATCACTTGTCATCTTTAGTCGATCAAAAACAGATGTTGAAGGTTGATCTTTCTTCGACGTGGAGATACTTAGCCTTTTGAAAGCTGAGGTTCGAGTGGAAATAAATGTTATACATTGTTTTTCTTCTTCTTTCGTAGCCATATTCAATCTTTAAAATACTAAAGATCAAGTAGTTGAATGCTTGATACGATCAAAGATAGAAGTCCTTTGCTTAATTTCATTTAAATTGTCGATTTCCTCAGAAGATGCATAATTATTGTCGACGTCGGTTATACTGACAGCATGACATGTAGTGACTTCTAATACTTCCTCGGAATGAACATCAAGGAAGCTTCTTGGGAGGAATTCTCTTAAAGTTATCGACCGTCGAGGCCAGAAGAAGTCCTCGTCTTTTCCTTTGACAGGCTTAGGCTTTCACATCTTCTTGTTTCTTTTTCCCTTCTTTTTATGGGAGATGCTTCCTTTTTCATGCTTTTGACAGAATGACGACTCCTTTTGAATGGAATTTGGTTGTCTTCCTTTTTGACGAGTCACAACTATCCATCATTCATCATCATCTTCAATAGGCTCTTCTTTTTTTTGGGAGTCAGTCATCACGATCCTTTGTTGGAATTGAACAACTATAGGTTCAAAAGTCCCAAATTGAATTAAATTTTTCCTTTGGTCATAAAATTGTGTTGATGGTGGAACACTCAAAGTCATCTCGACCGCAACATGATTCGTCTAAGCTAATTCATCAATATCCAGCTTGATCTTCTTTTCACGAGCCTACTTTAGAATCAACTCCTTCAACACAAAACACTTTCCAACAGGGTGACTAATGATCCTATGGTACTTATAGTATTTAGGATCATCTACTTTTCCTGCTTATTCCAATCATTTGCATTCTGCCAATTGAATAAGTTGTTCTCTAAAAGTTGCTTTAACATGTCTGCAACGTCAGAGTAAGGAAATGGATAAATTTTTTCCTATCTTTCTTTAAGAGTTGGGCGTCGCTTTTCCTCGCCATCATGCTTTCCTTCAAATTTTGTTTCTTTTCTTTTATAGAAAGATTTCAAAGGAGTTGCATGAACAACCATAGACTCATTTATGACACTATTTGCAATCTTTTTAGTGCCATCAATTTCATTCTTGTCACTCTTCATTTTTAAGACCAAGAAATCTTTTGTTCCTCTACATGTGATACTTAGTTCCATATCATGGGCACGAGTTGCCAACTCTTCAAACGTATGTGGTTTTATTTCCTGTAAAATATAGAGAAGATCCCAATGTATGCCTTGGGTGCACATCTCAACTATAGACATTTTTGTGAGCTTGTCTTTGCAATTCAGGCTTAGAGCTCTCCATTGGTTTATGTAGTCGATAACTGGCTCCCCCTTCTGCTGTTTGGTGTTTGTCAACTCCATCATATTAACGATACGTCGGGTGCTGTAGAAGCGATTGAGAAAGTCCCCTTCAAGCTGCTCTCAACTATCAATGGATTCATGTTCCAAGTCGATGTAC
>JBBPDI010101520.1:0-10617 GCA_037974545.1 Cucumis variabilis
ATTTCTCACAGAATCAAATAGAGAAACCTAATTAGAAAAAAATATAATTGGAAGGAAGATAAAAAATCAGATAAATGCGAAACAAACAACATGAAATAGGGTAAATAGTATAACATTTATACCCTGTTTTAGGAGGAAAAAAAGGGATTGCATTTTCTTATTTATTTCTGTTTTGAGATTTTTATTATTTCATAAATCGTAAATATTCTAAATATGAATAAGGAACAACATGAAAGAGAAACAAGAAGAAGTGATAGATTGAGATCTTTTGGATACACTGGTTTAAAAAAACAATCGTCAACAGTGGTCCAATCTATTTCAAGCTCTTCAGACGAGGTATTCAATATATATATATATATATATTTTAGGATTTTTCTAATTATATCATTGTAGTCTACATTATTATAGGTTAATGTATGATTCGTTACAGGATCAAACACAACCTACAATGGCAAAAGGTTCAGTAACCAACAAAGATATTGCACAATCATAAAAAAAAGGGGGATGAAAGACCCTCCAAAAGAAGAACCAACCATCCAGAAAAAGCCAAGCATAAAATCTATGGTAAATAACTTATTAACCTTTATGTTCCTCCTATTTATTATGAATACATATAGAATTTAGCCTGAATATATATTTAAATTTTCTATTTGACCATGCAATGAAATTCCATTGGGCTCGGTGGGAAATTTAGAATGACAACTTGGTTCAAGTAAGCAAAAGAGGTTGTCACCATCAGATATTAGTGGTTTGAAGTCTTCGTGGGCTTCCTTGTTTGGCTCATCTAGTGGAAATTCACTTCTTTATACACCTCCTACATCAGTGGGGGATAAAATTGTAGTTACTCATTCCGAGGAGGTTATTGCTCAAGGAGTTCAGGTGTGGAAAAATACCTTAGTAGGACAATTAATTGATGCAAAATTACCTTATGCAATAATATATCGACTTATAGAGAAAATCTGGGTAAAATTAAAATGCCCACGATTACGATTCTTGAGAACAAACTCATCTGTTTCCAATTCTGACGTCCAAAATTTGTTGAGTGGATCCTATCCCATGGACCATGGAATCTTGGTGGCAAACCTATGCTCCTCCGTAAATGGACTTCAAGTATTGTCCTTGAATCATTTGTTTTTTTTATTCTATTTTTGTATAGATCAAACTTGGTAGAATTCCAATGGAGTTACGAATAGATGTCAGACTGAATGTTGTTGCTAGTTTTATAGTCAAACCTCTATCTTTAAATCTAGCTACTAAGGAAAGACGAAGACTTTCATATGCGTGAGTATGTGTTGAATAAAATGTGGACTCTCTTATGTCGTTTGAAATTACAGCTAACCTTAGAGGAGTGAATTTTATTGTGACTGTGAATTATGAATGGAAGCCTCACAAATGTAATTTTTGTCTGGCTTTTGGGCATTTTGGTGGTAAGTGCCTTAGGATTGTGGAGAATAAGATACATCAGAAGGAGGATGTGAACAAGGTGGTTTCTAACAAACAAGAGGATCTAACTAATGTGGCATATGGAGATGTGGTGTTGGAGGAAGGTGAGATTAATAGCTCCCCGATTAAGCCTATTAAGGAAAGGTTTAGGGTAAACGAGATGAATTTACTCTTGTCACTCAGAAGAAAAGAGAGTTGGTTTCTGTTCGAGATGGGGTAAAAGTTTGGACGTGACTATGCCTAACTCTTTTGGAAACCTTATGGAGATGGGTGAGGAAGACTAGTGAGCCTTATCCATAGTGGAAGGATCCTTACCCCCTTATAGGTGAAAGATACTGCTATGGTTCTTAAGGGTCAACCTTCAAATGGTAATTCTGTGAAAGTGAAGGCTCCTATTACTTCTCATGATTAGTTGGTGCTCATAGAATGTACGGGGTCTAAATAGTCCCGTAAAGTGCATAGCAGTGTGTGATTTTCTAGGCGTGTCTTCTGTGGGTTTCTGTTGTCTTCTGGAAACTAGAGTTAAAGATGAAAATTTTGATTCTATTTCCAGTAGGTTTGGAAATTTGTGGGGTTACGCTTGTAGCTACAGTACCGGTGGGTCGATTGTATTTGGGTAATGTGGAAGCGAAGCCGCTTTATTTTTACTCCACCTGAGGTGGAAGATCAGTTTGTTTCTGGTTCACTAACTGATCTACTATCTGGTGATTGTGTGGAGGTGCTATGTGTTTATTCCTCTAATAAGAACGTTAAGAGACGTTTTTTGTGGCATCGTTTAGGTGAGATATCTTCTTGATGGACAAGGTCGGATGTTGTCATGTGTGACTTTAATGCTATCAAGTTACATTCTAAAGCTTCTGGTGGGTCTCCTGTTCCTGGAGATATAGAGGAGTTCGATATGGCTATTCATGAGGCTGATCTAGTTGAACCTATGGTGCAGGGTAACTGGTTCACTTATACTAGTAAGGTTCATGGGTCTAGTGTTATGATACAACTTAATTGTATTCTAGTTAAAGATTATGGACTTGTTGCATGGCCTAGTATGAGAGTTAGTGTTCTTCCTTGGGGCATTTCTGATTACTCCCCTATATTATTCTATCCTAGTTTTCAACATAGACAGATGGTGGTTTCTTTTCGTTTCTTCAACCATTGGGTTGAGGATGCATCGGGGAAGGTGTTTTATTATTTTTTTATTATATTTATTTTATCTTTTTTTGTATTTTATTATTATTTTATTATTATTTTTTATTATTTATTTACCGACCTGACATAGTAAAATGATTAAAATGAAAAATAGTTTCATTCATTACAAAATAATACATGAAATATGTTCAATACAAAAAAAACAATTACATAATTCAAAACATTACATTAAAAAAAGAAAACTCGAAAGCTAATGCTAGTGCACTATAGGTACGAACGCCAAACCTACAAATGACATAAAAGTATAGTTAGAATATCACATATAAAAAAAATTAAACAAATTAAATATTGAAAAGTACGTACCAAAGTGATCACGGGTCTCCCTGTGCCCAACTCATCTTCTTAAGAATCTTTTTCATCTCCTTCATTTGTCGTGCATAGTCCGCCATTTGTCGATCTTGCTCTGCCATTTGTCGATCTCTCTCCTCCTTCCTCAGACGTTGTTCTTGGAGCATTCGATTAGTGTTTTCAAGGCTCGTCCTTAGTTCGCTAACCTCCGCTATGTGTGCCTGGTAGTCATACATATTGAAGGAAGAAAAATTACAAAATGTGTGTATATGTCAAAAAACATTGTTATTCATCATCGCTTGACCCACTTTGATGTGATGATTGTTCGTCATCTTCATCGTTTATGAAATTTTCCATGACATGATGAACATTTGGTCTTTCTACTATCAACACATTATCAAAGTGCTTCCATCCCTTTGCATCAACTGGATGTCTCAACACATTATTTATTTTCGCTCGTTCATCCTTATGTCATCGCGCCATTGCATGTCTGTCAATCTTTCTTTCGATACAAACACTCACTGTAATCTTGGCACCAATGAAAAGTAACACAATACCTTTCGTGGAATCTTGTTTCCTGATTTGTTGGAATTAATCTTCTATCAAGACTCATCATAAGTTGGACATTGTTGCAAGTCCTTGAACTCCTTTCAAAACAATACACAGTCATACTTACAAGCATGAATAGTCTCATATCCTAGGCCTAAATCATGCAATTTTTGTTTGGCTTTATAGAATGAACTAGGGATGTTAGTACCACACATTGGAAACACACGTTTTATTAACTCTAATATCATATCGAAGGGCTTGTTGCTCCAACCATTGAGAACCTTCACGGGCATCATTTTAACCAAAAAGTTTAGTGATGAAAATTCTGAACAGCCGGGATATAGCTCACAACTTGTTTGATTTAGTAACTCCTAAAATACGTTGTTTGTTCTGACTTCTTCTAAGTGTAAACCTTCCTCAATCTCTTCTACTTGTTCAATACCACCTTGTAAATTATGCAACATATCTAACATTTCATTTTCTTTAGTAACTGGGTTACTGCTAGTTCCTTCATCAACTATTCATGTTAGTTCCTTCATCAACTATTGGGTAACTACTACTTGTTCCTACATCAAATGTTTGTATACCTATGTTCAAGTTCACAAGCTCTCTATGATACACCCAGTTTATATAGGAGGAGGTTATTCCAATGGTTAATAGATGTCGCTTCATACCCTCTAAGAAGTCTCACTTTGAATTCATACATTTCTTGTATGAACACCTTATTTTTTCGTAATTATTTGTGCGATGTTTTGCAACCTCTAAAAACTGAAAAACTCCTTCTCTGTACTCAACAGAAAACCTATCCCTAATTTTTATCCCACTCTTGTCCATGTCGTTAAAAGGCCTAACAAATAAATATGTTATATTAGTTTTATACATATTCCATTTTAGTTAGACTATTTAACATTTTTAAAAATTCAAATACAATTTAAAAGTGAAATTCAAATATAATTTGAATGTGAAATTCATATTCAATATCGAATTCGATAAAGACCCCTCAACCTCAAATTTACTAAACCCTAAACTATTGTTCAATATAATGTATTCAAATTTAATCTACATTCATACATTTTCCTAAATTCATACATTATTTAAATTTTGTAAAATTTTCTAATTACAATAAAAAAAAATACACACACATATATACACTAAATTTATACATATATACATACATATACATTACACATTACATATACACACACATTAAATATACACATAACACATACACATTAAATTATAACTATATATACATTACACATTACATATACATACACCCTAAACTATACACATTAAATATACACATAATACATATATATTAAATTATACCTACATGTAATACATATACATTATACATTACATATACATACACATTACATATCATACACCTTAAACATATACACATTAAATTATACATACATTACATATACATTACACATTACATATACATACACCCTAAACATATTCACATTAAACATACACATTAAACTATACCTACATATACATAGAAATTTACATATTACATATGCATACACTCTAAACATATACACATTAAACTATACCTACATATACATATACATTACACATTACATACACACACCCTAAACATATATTTACATACACATACATATACATACACTAAACACATATAAATTCAAAAAAAAAACCTAAATGGATGGCGGCGATGGGCGATGACGGTAGCGGCGACAGCAACAACAAGGAGGCAAAGTCTTCTTCTCTCCCTCTCCCTCTTGATTTTTCTTTCTTATTCGGTGAGATGGTGAATAGGTTCTGTGTAAAAATAGACAACACTTTTCCCAACGTTTTTTAAAACGTCGGAGAAGAGGACTTTTTGCTATGTCAACAACACGCGTTATAGAAAGTAAAATATTGATTATTTTATTCACGTTCCACGACGTCATTCCCCACCACGTTGGGGATAATGGTCACTTTCTGCGACGTGATGTACTACATGTCGCGACACATCGTGAAAAGTTGAATATTAAATTTATTATTTCAACTTTCTGCAACGTATATTGGAGAGACGTCGTGGATTATGGTTACTTTTCGCCTCGTCACGTACAACACGTCGCAGAAAGTTGAATATTGAATTTCATTTTAAACTTTCACGACATATGTTGGAGAGACATCGCAGAAAGTCAAAACATGTCATTTCAAATTCAACTTTTTGCGATGTCTTTCTGATATACGTCGCAAAAAGTTGAAATAATAAATTCTATATTCAACTTTCTGCAATGTGTTGTAGTTAACGTCGTGGAAAGTGACAATAAAATAATCAATATTTTACTTTGCGCAACGTGTGTGTAGTTGACATCGTCGAAAGTCCCTTTTGAAACGAAATGTTTCGACTTACCGCGACGTTTCCCTGACACAAGTCACGAAAAGTTGAAATCAAAAATTCAATATTCCACTTTTCGTGACATCTCTTTGACATACGTTGCGGAAAGATAAATTATCAAATTTCATTTTAAACTTATCGCGACGTGGTTTGCTTGAACGTCGTGGAAAGGGGCTTTTCGCGATGTGTTGGTGGACACGTTGACAAAAGGTGATCATCGCCGACGTTGCTTTTGTCGACATCGTTTCTGGCATCGCGATTTGTCCAATTTCTTGTAGTATTGCCACTGAGGCTTTTTGGACGGTTGTTAGACTGGAGGAAGCCTCTTTGCGTTAGAAGTCCAGGATTCGGTAGCTAAAGTTAGGTGATGTCACTGCTTTATCCATCGATCTATTTGTTTGCGTTTGAGTCGTTATTCTATATATGCTTTATGTGGTTTATTCAAAAGGTTCCAGGTTGACTACTCATGAAGGAGTGGCTCAAGTGGTAGTCAATTATTTTTGTAACAGTTTGGGTTCTTAGAATATTGACTATAGAGAGTTGACTCCTTGGATTGAGGAAATTATTAAGTTTTGGTGGTCTAAGGATTGTTGTCAGGCATTATATGCTTATATAGAGTGTGAGAAGGTTACGAGAGTCTTATTTTCTATGGATAGTGGTAAGGCTTTTGGTCTTGATGGCTTCTCTATTGTTTTATTCAAAGGTCTCTGATACGTGGTTAGAGACGATTTCTGTGATGCTGTTTTGCATTACTTTGAGACTTATTATCTATGTTGGAATTTATGTCCTAAAACTCGTCGTTTGTAATCATATTCGAGTATATAGCCTATTTGTCTAGTACACAAATACGGTTGGACATCTTATTCTGGGACATTATGGATGTGACTTATTTTATAGTTAGTATAAACGATGTGATCCTGAATTGTTCATGTAGAGACATAGACGTGGGGCATCATATGTAAAAAGTTTACATAAGAATGAAACTATGAAATAGTCGCTTTTAGGTTATAACATCGTTGAGTTTAATAAAACCAACGATTTCGTTTATAGATATCCAATGTAACTTAATCGTAATCCTCAACTAATTATGAACTTTTGTTCACATGAAATTATTCTTAGATCTGCATAGGTGAAGGCAGCTCAATAGCGCTGGCCCACTAAGCGTCCTATTTCAGGGGTAAGACTGGGTGGATAACTAGGGACATAAGGTGTAAGATAGAATTCACTCCTACCTATTTTAGGGATGGTAGATAGATTGTTCCCTTAAGGACTGAACCCTAGTCTTGAACAAGGGGCCCTACCCTTTCATTGACCCGAGAGGGATTCGATTTATAGGTTCGACCTTAAACCAATGAACCTATAAACCAATTATTCAATAATGGATCAGTTGGACCTAAAAAACAAGATGTAGCCTCAGGGGTAAAACGCACTTTGACCCAGCCGAGGTTATGAACAACCTGTGAAAGATTAACTTACTTAACATGGTTATATCACATGAACACAAATATATCTATAGCGAGGGGAGTGCAACTACGGGACTTTAGTGGAATGACTAGTTAGTTAACGAAGGTTGATTAACTGAGTCTAAAAGAGTTTAGTCAGTTAATCTCGAATCATTGGAGTCCATGATCTATAGGTCCATTAGGTCCTCCTGCTATCTCACAAGGGATCAACTTAGAACATTATGATGGAATAATTTGAATTAGGTAAAGAGAGAGAACTGACGAATATATTTGATATAGTCATCGCTTATAAGCTTAAGATAAACCTAAACCCTAAACCCTAAGCTTAAGATAAATCTTCATGTTTAAATATGATTTACATAATAAAAAATATGAATATGCATTCATATTTGGAAACTCGAAATTGATGAAAATGGTCAAAGTTGTGAAAAGTCAAAATGTTGACTTTTGACTTTGAAAAGTCAAACTTTGATCGACTTTATATTCAAATGTGATTTAAATTTCGGAGAAATGAGTGAATTCATGCTCAGGAGGTCAAAATTAGTCAAGACATACAAAATGGTAAAAAGTCAGAATATTGACCTTGGACTTGAAAAGGTCAAACTTTGAATTTGATTTAAATGTTAAATTACCATATTGCCCTTAGACTAATTTAAATAATAACACTTGTTGAGATTTGACAAACTCTTGCACGTGGTATGCAAGTGGCTTATTGCATGCAAGACACCCGCCTTAGAAAAAATGCCAAGTGGTGAGATAGGAAAACTCTTGCATGTAGTTTGCTTGTAAAAGTTTCTTTTGCAAAAGTGAAAGAACTTTTGTGTTTTTTAGAAATGCAGGAATTAATTTTGTAATTTTGAATTACAAAATAATCCAAGAACTTCTTTTTACTCTCAACAACAAAAGAAAGACCTAAAGGTTAGGTTCCTCCATAGGATATCATCTCTCTCTATTTCCTCTACTATTTTGAGTCTCACAACTCAGATCCAAGTCCGAAAAATAGCGAGTAAACTCTAGTGGTTGTCCCAACTTCAAATTCGTGAAGAGAATACAAGAGAAGAAAAGCTTCAAAGGTAAGTTTTTCCATTAAACCCATCTTTGTTTATATTATGATTATTTTGCATGTTATTACTAAATTTTGTTTAGTTGCAATTAAAGTAAAGTTTGATCCTTATTTCGCTGCGCATGTCTACTATTTCCATCAAATGATACTTACACATATTTTGAACAGTTTTTAGGTTTGTTTGACACTAATTTTGTAGCATTTACACACTTGGTTGCTACTTTGGGTCATGAAGTGCTTTTTTTTTCGCACTTTTTTTTATTACTTTTTGATAGGTTGTGAGAACATACACTTAGCTTTGTTATGTCGCTTTCAAGGTTCAAATGATACTTAGACACAGTTTCAAAACTTTTTTTTGTTGGTTTGAGACTAAGTTTGTTGCAAATACATACTTTGTTGCCATTTTTGTTCTTGAAGTGCTTTTTTCACGCTTGTTGTACTTTTTTGTGGGTTATAAGTTAAGAACTTACACTTAAGCATTGTTAGGTCGTTTTAAACACCTTTTGTTGCACTTACAGACTTGGTTTACTTGTTGGGTCATGGAGTGTTTTTTTCACACTTTTAAATTTTATTAGGTAACAGTTACAACTTACTCTTAAGCATTGTTCGGTTGTTTTGAAAGTTGACACGCATTTTGAACAGGTTTTTGGTTGCGTTGAAACTACATTTGTCGCTTTTACACACTTGGTTGGCATTATAGGTCTTGATGTGTTTTTTTTGTCACTCTTTTCAAACTTCTTGGTAGGTTATAAGTTATGAATTTACACTTACGCAATTTTAGGTCGTTTTGAAAGTTGAAGTGATACTTAGACACGTTTTCAAAACTTTTTAGGTTGGTTTGAAAATAAGTTTGTTGCAACTACATACTTGGTTTCCATTTTGGGTCTTGAATTATTTTTTATAACTCTTATTTTATTTTTTATAGATTATGAGTTACGAACTTACACTTAAGCAACGTTAGATCGATTTGAAAGTTCAAGTGATATTTAGACATATTTTGAAAAATTTTTATGTTTGTTGGAGACGAAGTTTGTAGCACTTGCACACTTGGTTGCTACTTTGGGTCATGAAGTGCTTTTTTTCACACTTGTTTAACTTTTTGGTAGGTTGTGAGTTATGAACATATGCTTAAGTTTACTTAAGTCGCTTTCAAAGTTCAAATGATACTTACACACAGTTTCAACATTTTTTAGGTTGTTTGAAACTAAGTTTGTTCCACATACATGCTCTGTTGCCATTTTTTTTTGTCTTGAAGTGCTTTTTCCACGCTTCTTGTACTTTTTGGTGGATTATAAGTTACGAGCTTACACTTAGCATTGTTAGGTCATTTTAAACACTTTTTAGGTATGTTTGAAACTAAGTTTGTTGCACTTACACACTTGGTTTACATGTTGGGTCATTAAGTGAATCCAAGAGTTGGATCTCTAAGTCCTCATGTATAGACTTTGGGATATTAGGATTGTGTTAAAACTAGGTGTTGCAACAAGTCTTCTTTTTGGTCCCTAAAGACTTTGTTCACACAGTAACGACATCTCCGGTGGTATTTGTAGATTACCATCGATGGCTTTTGATGATGGTGTTAAGATTAACATTCCTTCCTCATATTGGGATTTTATTAATCAAAATAAGACATCCATTATAAGAAACCTTTTTATAGCAATCAGAAATCATGCACCACAATTAGGATCTAGGCAATGGAAAAAAAATCAAATCCGCAGAAGGTTATCCAGAAAAGTGTAGGCAAATGAAGAGTTGGAATGCTTCCCTTTTTACAGATAGTGCCAGCGCTCGTGAGAAAACCCGAGAGTTTTCTCCAAATGATCATTTATTGGGGAATTTGAAGAGAAAGAATATAGGCGACCATGACTTTAATTTTGCTAAAAATGATTCTTGGACTTTGGTATGCGAGGCCACGAGTACAGTTACTGAAGAGGCACTAAAGAAATGTCTAAATTACAAAATAAAAATTTAAAACTTAAAAACCAAGTAAACACATTCTTCTTTGAACCAAACACCACTTGTACTTGGCTATGATTAGTTTATCTAATGGGTATATTGGTTGAATTGTAGACATTAGCCTAAAATTTTAAACCTAAAGCAAAGACAAGTATAGATTAGATGTTTGGTTTCCAAATAGTTATAGTTAGTGCACATAAAAACAACATACAAGTCGGGTGAAAATGTAAGCCTCTGAATCAGCAGCAAACACATCATTCCAAAGTTTCATGTGCCAAATCGCCAAGTGTTGG
>JBBPDI010101535.1:0-10614 GCA_037974545.1 Cucumis variabilis
GGAAGAAGAGCTTGCCCTGGAATGAACCTTGGGATTCAAATGACACAGTTGATGTTGGCAAGTCTGATTCATTCGTTCGAACTTAACACTCCTTCTGATGAGCCAGTGGACATGGCTGCTGGCTTTGGAATTTCAATGTACAGAACCAACCCTCTTGAAGTTCTCGTCAAACCGCGCCTTCTTGCTAGTGCTTATGTATGATCGTAGCAGAGTCCACAGGTATTTTCTCTCAATTCTTGAATTTGAATTAATATGTATCCATATCGTTTATTATAGAACATAATCATTTAACTTTTGGTGTGATGAACATAATCTTTTAGAAAATATTCTTAATCGTCGGATGACTTGTCTCAAAGTGCATGGGTCATTTGTTGTTATTCTGCAAGTGCACAATTTGTCCTCCCTCTTATTGTAATGATTGTGTTTGTGACTAAAGAGTGGGAGCTCAAATACACTTCCAAAAAAGGAAAAAAAGTCGTTCTATTTGATATTTGAAAAAATAAGGGATAGTTGCAAATTTAGCAATTAGATTCAAAATAATTAAGTGTCTAGCAACATTTTAAAAAATTTCCAAATATAGCAAAATTTGACAAATTCTATCATTGATATAAGTCTATCACTGATAGACCATGTTATAAATATTGGTCTATCATTGATAGATCCACATGATTCTATCAGTGATACATGTCTATCAGCGATAATTTTGCTATATTTGCAATTTTGTTAAAATATTGCTATATCCTTAATTATTATTGCTAAATTGGTCTTCCATTATAATTACCCAAAAAATAATTCATAGTGCCTAGGCCCAAGGGTTGGAGTGGGGTCCACGTTTGGCCCGATTTAGGAAAATGAAGGATTAGGGTTATCCTAATGGTGAAGGATTAGGTTATCCTAATGGGGTTTTAACCACTATAGCATAATTGGGGTGTCTTATTATATCTAATGTTTCTAAATTTTTCATATGGTTGACTGGAGATATAAAATTTTACTCTAAATTAATTAAGGATATAGCAACAGTGTAAACAAATAGCAAATATGGCAAATCTTAAGTACAACCAAGGTAAAAGACCTAAATGCCCCTACAACAAGGAGAAGATCCATTTCACACGCTTCCACCACTTCATATTCCGATTTCAAAACAGACTTTCTACGATTTCTTCATCTTCCACCTTCGATGCCTTCACGCTTCAGCCGATCACGTTTTCCTTCCATCTTCCACTTTCATTTGGTCTTTCAATACCTTCATTTCATCGTCCACGTTGTTTTTTATTTCTCCACTTTATCATTTACAAACTTCTTTGCTTTTCGTTTGAAATCGTAAATTATTTTCATTCTTCAGGTATCTTTGTTTTTTGTTTGGTCGTAATTTGTTTGAAATAGATTTTCTTATTTTTCTATTTCTTTGAAATCGATTTCTTCATTTTCTGTTTGGTTATGTTATGTTTGTTTTTCTGTTTGTATGTTGTTACTTAGGGTTAAGATCTATAAGCGATATGTTTATATCACTAATAGACTTGAGGGATGTTTAGTTTATTTGCATTGGGATGTTAGTAGATGATTTAGTTTAATGTTGTTGTTTAGGTTCTATCAACTTGAAAGATGTTTAACTTATTTGTGTTGAATTGTTATTAGATGTTTTAGTTTAATGTGAAACTTTTATCAGTTGTTGTTTAGGATCTATCGGTGATATGTTTCAATCCCAGATAGAGATTTAGGAGATGTTTAGCTTGTTTGACTTAGAAAGTTAGTAAAAGCTCTAGTTTAATGTGCACTTTTTGTGTGATGTTACTTAGGGTCTATTAGTGATATATTTCTATCATTGATATGCTTGGAGGATGTTTAGTTTGTTTGCATTGGAATGTTAGTAGATACTTTAGTTTAATGTACATTTCTTATATGTTATTATTTAAGGTCTATTAGTGATATATTTCTATCAACTTGAAGAATATTTAACTTGTTTGTGTTGAATTGTTAGTAGATGTTTTATTTTGATGTGTAGTTTTTATGTGATGTTACTTAGGATCATATTTCATCTTGATAAACTTGGAGGATGCTTAACTTGTAATTTGCGTTTGAATGTTAGTAGAGGCTTTAGTTTAATGTGCATTTTTTTTGTGATGTTGCTTAGGGTCTATCAATTATATGTTTCCATCATTGATAGATTTGGGATTTGGAAGATGTTTAACTTGTTTGCATTGAGATGTTAGTAGAAGCTTTAGTTCAATGTACATTTTCTAGATGTTGTTGCTTATGGTCTTTCAGTGATATGTTTCTATTACTAATGGACTTGGATGATCTTTAGTTTGTTTGCACTAGGATGTGTTAGTAGATATTTTAGTTTATGCGTATTTATTTATGTGAAGTTTCTTAAAGACTATCGATGATATGTTCTATCATTGATAAACTTGGAATATTATGTTTAGCTTGTTTACAATGGGATGTTAGAAGATACTTTAGTTTAATGTGCATTTTTTATGTGATGTTGCTTAAAGGTCATCTTTCAGTGATTCGTTTCTATCACTTATAGACTTAGATGATGTTTAGCTTACTTGAAATGGGATGTTAGTAGATACTTTAGTTTAATATGTATTTGTTATCTGTTGTTGCTTAGTGTCTATCAGTGATATATTTCAATCGTTGATAGACTTGGAAGATGTTTAGCTTGTTTGACTTGAAAAATTAGTAGAAGCTCTAGTTTAATGTGCATTTTCTGTGGGATGTTGTTTATGGTCTATCAGTGATATGTTTCTATCATTGATTGATAGATTTGGAGGATGATGAACTTGTTTGTGTTGGAATGTTTAACTTGCTTCTTTGGCATGCTAATCTGTTTTCAGTTTATGTTTTGTTGCTTAAGGTTATGGTCTATCGGTGATATGTTTGTAACAGTGATAGACTTGAGGGATGCTTAGTTTGTTTACACCGGGATGTTAGTAGATAATTTAGTTTAATGTACATTTTTATGTGTTGTTGTTTAGGGTCTATCAGTGATTGTTAGTAGACGTTTTAGTTTATGTGCATTTATTTATGTGATGTTTCTTAAAGACTATCAATGATATGTTCTATCATAGATAGACTTGGAATATATTTAGCTTTTTGCAATGGGATGTTAGTAGATATGTTAGTTTAATTTGCATTTTCTATGCAATGTTGCTTAAAGGTCTTTCAATGATTGATTTCTATCACTTATAGACTTAAATGATGTTTAGTTTGCTTGCAATGGGATGTTACTAGATATATACTTTAGTTTAATGTGTATTTTTTATGTGTTGTTCCTTACGGTCTATTAGTGATAGGTTTCTATGACTAATAGACTTGGAAGATGTTTAGATTGTTTGCATTACAATATATATTTATAAACTCTAATTCAATATTATCATTTCAGGTAGTTCAAAAAAAGAAAAAAAAAATTCTGGAAATAGCGAAAAATGTTAAAAATGTTAGGATGCCGAAGAGACAAACTTAACCGATCAAAGAAAATGTTGGAGAATGCAAAAGACTAGAATATTGCTAGAGACTGATTGATCTGTCCCTAGTTTTGATTTGCAACTCTCTCATTGAGTAAATGGATATTGTACTATATTAGTTTTGTGGATATTTCATGATAGAAAAGATCAATGATAGACTTCACATTTTATTTCATTTTGTTCTATTGATATAGAAAAGTGTTGGACCACAAGTTGAATCTTTTAAATTATGTCCCTTTATATTCTTAAATAGTCATGACTCTCAAATGGATGTTAAAGTTTATTAATGGTAAACCATAACTGTGAAAAACTTCACAGTCATATTACCTCTTCATATTTAGTTATGTGTCATTTGTGTTCCCATTGAGAATTAGTATTATACACGTTGAATCATTGCAAATTAGTATTAATGTGTGCATTTTATTGAGAAAAAGTTTTGTTAATATACATGTTGAAGTCTTTCATTGATAGAAGTTATCAACGAAAAACTTCATAGTAAGTTCTATAACTAGTATAAACTATCAGCTAAAAATTAAACTCCATTATGACAGTACTTTATTTTACTACTTAATAAAGTCACTATCTTCAAGTAGAATAATTTCTTATCAACAACATAATGTCACATCATTGTAAAAATAGTGGAAGTGTGCAATTTCTACTGTTGTGACCAGCATGACGACAATGACTACATTTTTGAGTGACTTTTCTTTTCATCAATCTTTTTCTTTTTTGTGATTCTATTCAAGGCTTGCAAACTAGAGGTATTGGTACACTCGTAAAATTGATTAATCATAATTATGAATTTTATAAATTACTGCAAAAAGAAAAAAAAAAGATATACAATTATCATCCTAGTGTTACATTCATAACATTGATAGAAGATAAAGTCTATCACCGATTGACTAAATCAGTGATGGACTAGGATACGAGTCTATCATTGATAGATTAATATTAGTGATAAACTAGGATTAATACAACTCTATCACTACTGATAGACTAATATCACTATATATACTCGTATTAACTAAGTCTATCACTGATAGACTAATATTACTATGGTCATATTAACTAGTCTAACTAATAATCTATCAGTCATGTATTTGTATTCATCAATGTTTTCAGAAAAAGAAAAAGAAAACTCAATTTCTTTTAACCTAAAAGCTTATAATTGATAGAAAGATTCATAATATGCTCAATTTCGATGAAGTATACAAGTAAAATAAACACATTTTTAAAAATAATATTCTTGTAATATCAATGAATTGAATTGAACAAAATCAACCCACAAAAATGAAAATCAAATTGTAAAAATTGGATGAAATCGAAGAAAAAAATAGGAAAGAATGAAAGTGAGATGGTGAACATAAATTGGATAAAAAAACTGAAAAACAAATCTCAATTTTTTAAACAAAATTTAATTACATAGCAAAAAAATTGATGTCAAAACCCTAACATTGACCTAACAAAGTAGAAGCAAACGAAAAATTGCTAGGAAATTGCTGAATGCCAAAAATTGTTGAATGTAGATTGGTTGAAGGAGAGAACTGGAAATTATTGAACGTAGGATAATTAGTTGGAGGAGAGAATCGAATGAAAAATTGACCAATTAGAGGTGGAGACAAAATCACAATACAAAAAGTGAGAACGAATCGTGAAAAAAAGAGAAAAATTGCTTAGGTTTGAGAGAATGGAGAAGATGATACTAGAGAATGAGGAGAAGATTGTATAGAGGAGAAAACAATTGTGGTAGAGAATGGAGAAACCATCGTCAAAATGGGAGAAAATCATGCGATGTATTTTTCATCTAAAATAAGGGTATTTTAGGAATATATAGAAAAGGAATAAAAAATTTGCTATATTTGCAAATTATTTAAGTTGTTGCTTAATATTTTTTGCCAAATAGGTTATCCACTATAAAATCTCTTTTTCATAAATGTCCTAATGGACTTCAATTTTACACAAATGTAAAGCCTAAAAGACCAAACTACGCATCTTTATTATTAATAATATATTTAAAAAATAAAAAATAAAATAAAGGAAAGTAGACCATAATTAAGATTTGCATTTATTGGATATTCTATGTAAATATGGTAGGTGATTAATCATATTATCATGGTAATATTATAATCAAAATTACCCTTTAATTTTTTTTTTAATGATTTTGTTAAAAAAAATCCTCCATTCGATCTCTCCACATTCATTCTTTCTTTGTTTTGCATTGTTTATCATATTTCACCTAATTTAATAATTTCTTATATATACTTATTATATTTCATCAAATTTGAATTGATTTCATATATTGGATGTTAATTTGTAAAATCTTACCATGACTGAAATTGATTTTTATTTAAATAAATCATTATATACCCCTGTATATTTAACATAATATTAGGTAACAACGTACGTGTGCATATTTTACATTGTATTTTAATTTTGTAACAAATTCCATATTATGTAAAAGCACAAATTTATATCAATACAATTACAAAAATGTATTGCTAATGATATTTTATATATATTGTACAATATATATTGATATATTATGTGTTTGCTGCTTAAAGATATATTTTGTATGTGATACTTAATGTTTAATGATATTTAATATATATTGTAACATATATGAAATATTATGTGTTTGCTGCTTTATTATATATTATGTGGTTATATATATAACCTAAACTTTATGATATATTTTATGTTGTACGTTCGCATGGTGCACCATTTTGGATCCTAAAAATGAATAAGTGGTGCAGAGTCTAGAAGCTTAAAAAAGAAATTCATTAACCGCACAGTAGTATTAAATAAGAAAGGAAAAAAAAGTTCATTATATATTGTATACTATATTACATAATTTAAGAAAGAAAATTAATAACATGAAACAATTAGTTAAAGGAGATAACCATCATAATATTCAACAATTTTGGTTTTACCTGACAAGAAATAATAGAACTATATGTATTTTAAATATATAGTGAAATATAATAATAATGAAACAAATATGCACAGGAAAGAATGGAAGTATATATCAATATTATCCACATTAATATAATAATAATGAAACAAGTATATAATTTTGTGAAATTTTATTTTTGTTTGCGTTAGAAATTAATAAATATACTATTGCCATATTTATTTAAACTTTATATCACATTACAATTAAATTTTATAATATCCTAATAATAAATGCAAACAATGTTCTAGATTATTTATTATGTAAATGTTATAAAATATGTAATAAATTTGGTATAATACAATTATGATAAGAAATTCTTAAGGGTTTTTAAAATAGAAGAATTGACATGGGTCATAGCAAAAATGGATAACCAAAAGTTTAACCCAAGTCTAAAGTATCGATTTTTTTTATAGGATGTAAATACTTTTCATTTTCTTCGATTTATATAAATTCTCTTTTTTTTATATATATATTTGAAATTCAATTATATTTAAAATTCATGTGAAGGTTAAAATGATAAAAGAAAATACATCAAAATCTTAATTAACAAAATAAACAAAATTTTAAGACATTAATGTAAAATGGTAAATTCTTTAAATCTTTCTATCCTAATCCTCTTATTATCTCACTCCTCCATTTCCCTCCTTCATCACTCCCCCTCTCAATCCTTCACAATTCACCCCTCCAATTTCTTCTCTCTTTTTTTCAATGTTCATCTTCTCTTCTTTCGCTTTTTCCTCATTTTTTTCGCCATTCGTCTTCTCTTCTTTTTATGCTTTTTCCTTTTTTTTTTCATCATTCATCTTTTCTTCTTCTGCTGCTTTCTCCTTTTTCTTTTTTTCACCATTTGTCTTCTCTTCTTCTCTCGCCAACACTATCTTAGTCAATATCCTTTTTGCAGATTCAGCAAGGAGCATTTGGCTTGACCTCAAGGAGCGATTCTAACGGAAGAATGCTCCTCATAGCTTCCACCTAAAAAGATTGCTTACAATTCTGTCTCAAAATCAAGAATTGGTAAGCATATATTTTACCAAGTTTAAGACTCTAATTGATGAATTAAACTTATATAGACCTGCTTGCACCTGTGGAAATTATCGATGTGGAGGATTTCAAGAAGTAGTCGATTTTCTTCAAACCGAGTATCTCATGGATTTTCTTATGGGACTCAATGAGTCTTATGCTCATACTCAAACATAGCTACTTCTAATGGAACCTACCTCTTCCATATCTCGTGCCTTTTCCCTTCTTCTTCAAGAAGAACAACAAAGAGCCATTGCTTCTCTTTCTTCTATTGCTGTCAATTCTTCGGCCATTGCTCTTGCTGCCTCTGCAAATAATTCCAGAAGTACCTTTACAAATAAGTAGAGCCAAGGACAAACCGATTTGCACTCATTGTAACATTCAAGGACGCATTGTTGATAAATGTTACAAAATACATGCATATCCCCATGATATAAAACAAGACAACAACATAGAATCAATAGTAATAATTCAGGCTCCTCTCCCAATAACAACACAAATTCAGTGCTTGCTTAAACCCAGGATTCCTTTACCAACCTGAATAACAACATCACAAACCCAACAGAAACCTTATTGTAATACAAAGCCCTCCTCAACTAGCTTCAATCTCAGTTTATAGCTTCATCAAATAGTTCTGCCAGTCACATAGCATGTACTCTCTCTAATTCATACTGGGTTGTTGATTCTTGAGCTTCCACCCATATATGTTGTTCTAAAGAGTTTCTCACTGATATTCAACCATGCTCTCCATATATTACCTTGCCAAATAAAAACACTTATCAAGTAAAAAACATTGGCACTGTAAAGCTATCTGATACACTTGTTTTGAAAGATATTCTTTATATGGCTGAATTCTCCATCAACTTACTTTCTGTAAGTGCAATCACAAAGGGATCTTCATTCCCTGTTCAGTTCTTTACTGACACTTGCATAATTTAGGATAAGTACACTTCAAAGAAGATTGGCAGAGATAAACTTTTCCAAGGACTATACATCCTTGATCAACCAACCCTTCTTTCATTTGTCTGCGCTATCTCTGAAAATAAAGCAGTCATATGGCACCAACGAATGAGTCACCCCTCTGCTACGTCTTTAAATTCTTTACATAATTTTTTGTTTTCAAAGTCTTCTACTGCAAGCAATTTGTCTCATTGTACAATATGTCCTTTGACTAAACAAAGGAAACTTTCTTTTATTTCCAATAGAAGTTTGTCTTCAAATGCCTTTGATCTAATTCACATAGATATTTTGGGACCCTTTTCGATAGAAACATATTATGGATACTCTTTTTTTCTTATCATTGTTGATGATACCACTCGTTATACTTGGGTGTTCATGCTCAGACACAAATCGGATGTTATATCTGTCATACCACAGTTTTTTAAACTTATAGAGACTCAATATGGAAAAACAATCAAGAAAGTAAGATCCAATAATGCGTCTGAACTCAAATTTACTACCTTCTTTGAACAAAAGGGAGTGATACACCAGTATTCCTGTGTTGAATGCCCGCAACAGAACTCTGCTGTTGAAAGGAAACATCAACACATCTTGAATACTGCTCGTGCTTTCTATTTTCAGTCTCAAGCTCCTCTAAATTTTGGGGAGATTGCATTCTCAAAGTCAAAAGTCGATGAATACTGATAATATGGCTGTCAACAGTGACTTTACCATACCTCAGGATAATCATCTTGACACTGTTCCTAATGATAGTGAAGAGGTTATAATTAGAAGATCTACTTGTATAACCAAGCCACCTTTCTACTTACAAGCATATCATTGCAGCCTTCTCACCACATAGCCCTCACCTACCCAAAAATCCATCAGATATCCCATAAATCAATACTTGACTTATCAAGCCTTGTCTCCTTCATACAAACATTCCATCCTCCAAACTTCTATCTTACAAGAACCTTCCTTTTACCATGAAGCAGTTTTGTATCAAGAATGGCACAAAGCCATGGAAACAGAGCTAGAAGCTATGGAGACGAATCAAACGTGGAGTATTGTTCCTCTGCCTAAAGGCAAAAATTCAGTTGGTTGTCGTTGGGTATAAGATTAAACACAAGGTTGATGGTTCTATCGAGAGATACAAAGCCTGTTTAGTGGCAAAAAGATATAATCAACAAGAAGGTCTTGATTTTTTTGAAACCTTTTTAACGGTTGTCAAGATGGTCACTGTTAAAACTTTGCTAACCATAGCTATCTCAAAAGAATGGTTGTTAATTCAGCTTGATGTTAATAACACCTTCTTATATGGAGACTTATTTGAAGAAGTTTATATGGACTTGCCATTAGGCTATAAGTCGCAACATGAGATTCAGGGGGAGAAACTGGTATGTAAATTACACAAATCCATTCATGGATTAAAACAGACCTCAAGGCAATGGTTTACAAACTTCTCCACTTTTTAAATCTCTCTTGGTTTTCAACAGTCTAAAGCTGACTATTCTTTATTCATCGGAGGCAAAGATGACTCTTTTATAACGATCCAACTTTTCAAAATAAGTTGAGGTCATTACTTTAACACAAGGACACTTCGTTTAAACATAAAAGTTCATAAAATTTGTTAAGAATCAAATAGACATAAAAAATCTTTATGCGAGCCCTATTTTAAACAAAACAAAATTTCTAAAGTATCGTTTGTAAATTACTTAAAAACAAACCGTTCTAAACATGAAACTCATTTTTAAATCCTCAAAACTAGAAAACAGTAAAAACACTAAGCGGAAATTTTTTTGAAAAAAGTTTCCATATGGCGATCATGTGTCCTTGCCCCTCGTCAGTCTGCCTCTCGTATTACCTTTGCTTAAAAAAGTTAAACATGAAAGAGTGAGTATAAATATACCTAGTAAGAGATCTACTACTTGTCCCGATAGGAGTAAAATTTTATTAATTTCCTATTAGGAGGTACCTTACATCATAACAGTCTCGTGATCCCGTAGGATACACGTAATCAGTCTAATGCTCCTGAAGGATGCACAAATAAGTCTAGTGCTTTCGAAGGATGCACCTATCAGTCGAGTGCTCCTGAAGGATGCACCTATAAGTCTAGTGCTCTCGAAGGATGCACAACTGGTGGTGATCCCGTGGGACACATAATCAGTCTAACGTCCCAAAGGACGTATAAATCAGTCTAGTGTTACGCAGAAACACATATTAGTCAACTGA
>JBBPDI010101568.1:0-10612 GCA_037974545.1 Cucumis variabilis
GAGTTAAGTAGAGACTAAATGACGAGGTTATGAAAATAAATTGTTATGGACTGTTAAGATGAACGATAAGACTGAGGAAAAGAATTATTAGTTAACCTATTGGGTAGTTACCTTGCAGGTGTCCTTTGGGATCATCACTTTTGTATCCTACGGGATTACTTGACTGATATGTGTTTCTGCAGAACACTAAACTGATGTGTATCCTTCGGGAATACTAGACTGATATGTGTATCCTTCTGGAATACTAGACTGATTATGTGTATCCTACGGGATCACAAAACTGTGACTGTGCAGGGTACACCATTAAGGAGCTAATAATTTATTTTTCCCCTAACAGGACTAGTAGGGGGTCTCTTACTGAGTATGTTGTACTCACCCTTTTATGTTTAATGTTTTTCAGGCAAAGATAGCAAAGAAGGCAAACCGGCGAGGGGCAAGAAGGAAGCGTGACTGCCATAGGGATCGTCTTTTAAATGCTTCCGCTTATTTTGTCATTTTCTTTGGGTTATTAGACCGATTGGAATTTTGTTTATGATTTGAACTTTTGTTTTGAGTTAGGAACTTTTGTTTTGAATAATTGTACTTTGAATATTTGTTTTATTAAAATAGGGCCCGAATAAAGATTTCTTTAACGTGATTTGATTTTGATGGATTTTATAAAGGCTCGTGTTTAAAAGAGGTGCTTTTGTATTAATGTAATGACCTCAGCTTAGTTTTAAAAGTTGGGTTGTTACATAAACTTTCATGCACATGATTTTTCAAATGTGACTTTGAGAATCATATTGAATATTATTACAAAATATCACAAGAATTAGAACACGGCTATAATAAAGTAATATAATTAATCAATACATAGGCCAATCATGGAATACAATTAATCAATATGTAGATCAATCATTATTGTTATCTCATTAATTAGTATTGTGTAGTGATTATAAGAATTTGAGAAAGAAATTATCCATGCCTATCAATATATTTAACAGACTTCTATTAGTATTTATCGTTGATAAAATCTTATATTTAGATTTATTTTGTAAATATTTTGAATAATTTTGTCATTTTGAATAATTTTTCTATATATAATTAATTATACACATTATCAATCTCTCATCAATAACTAGTTATTAAATGCATTGCTACTTTAGATAACACCTAAATTACCTCGTATCCCCCTCTCTCTATATATATACCTTTTTAGTATTATGCACATTTTATTATTTAATTTTAACACATAACCATACTGAATAGGTGTTTGGCAGAATCGAAAGGTATTTCAAAGATACAAAAAAGACTTAAAAATTTTAATTTAAAAAAAATGAAAGGAATGAAATGATATTTATATATGGTATGAGGTTGGGCTTAAGGTTATTGAAAAGTTAATTGAATGCATGAGATTGAGAGCATATGAAAGAAGAAACATAAAGGACAGAGTACCCTAAAACCTATAAATTTTTGCCTCTATGTTTGGGGAGTGGAAACCTTCCGAGTTTCCATACTTCAGTGCTAGTGAACTTGGATCTTAATTATATAATTCAACAAGTGGGTGGGGAAGTAATTTTTAATTATTATTATTATTTTTATATCTATGTTCTTAAAAAAACACAACTAATTAATTCTATGGGTCAATCACAAACTTTTACATTGTTAAAGACAAATCAATTATACAAACATGATTAACGAATCAAATGATATGCCCAAATTAGGTTGGTGCTACAATGACATCAAGGTTAGATATAATATCCAAACTTTTTGAGTAAAGCCCAAATAAGCTAAAGCCTCTTAAGAATGTGGGTCAAACGTACTTAAACCCCAATCCACACAAGTTCATCACCTTCTGTTTTCATTTTTCATCTCTTATATGTAATATTTTCAGCAATTTTAAACTTATAATCTAATTTAACTTATTCATATGACAATTTCAATTTACAATTTATAATAAAAATACATACAACCTACAATTTACAATTTATAATAAATATAAATACAATATACGATTTTAATTTACAATCTACCATAAACATACATACAATAACAATAACAATTTCTATTTCTATTTAATTTAACTTATTCATACAACATATTTAATAACAAACATATATACAATATAAAATCTACATATATAATACACAATCTACAATTTACAAAATATATACAATAATTTACAATATCATATACATACATTATACACAATCTACGATATCCAACATACAATATACATACATTAATACACATACAAAAGACAATATTTTTACCGGTAGAGACGACGAACTAAGGCAATGAAGATGGAAGGTTGGTGGGCGTGGCGAAAGGCGATGGCGACAGCTAGGGATCTCCCTCTCTCTTTCGTCCTCCTCTCTTTTTTCTCTCATCTTTCTTCTTCGTTTTGATTTTGTGTTTTGTGAACACAAAACTAAAATAACGAGGGTTCTCGCAACACACCACGAAAACGTCGCGAGAACCCACTTTTAATAGCTCAATAAGTGGCCGCATTGATAGAAGCTAACCTAATGTTGAAGTGGTCACTTACGACGTCGACATTACCTTTTTCAAATCAATCATGTCGTCGAACTTTTGGCAACGCCAACGACTAGTACGTTGGCAAAAGGGTTTTGTCATAATGATTTAAAGATTAGACCTTTACCTACATGGTCAACTTGCGTCGTCGTAGATAGGCCAATGACAATGCACTTGACGTAGTGGTAGTGAGAGATCTATTTTAATAATATGTTAGGGCTTCGTCACCTTGTCCTTTACGACGTCCCCATTAGGAGGAAAACGGCAACATGGACGTTCATGGCGTCGTGGGAACCTAAATAATATTTTTTTAAAATAAAAACCTTCTACAACGTTGTCATACATGGCGCCACCATTTCCTCCCTCTTTCTCAACATTTTTTCCTAACGTGGACATTGAAGACCAATGTCGATACCTTTCTGGCTGTGTCGGTAAAAACTCTTTCTTACTATGTGCGTTATCCCAACATCACTTTCTGCATCGGTAAAATCCTGATTTGTATTTTGTTGTTTCTTTAATTGTTCAGAAACCATCAAATTCTATTTGAACATATGGGAGTTTTAATACAGGTGTGAGCATTTTTTACAATTTTGCGTTTTTATTTATTTAATTTTTCAGTTTTGCCGTTTTCTAATGTAGCAAACGTTGGACTTTGTGATATAGTTGGACAAACATGAAATTATTAAAAGAAGACATGACAATATATTAAAGTGAGTTATGTGTCAATTAGATTGGTTGTACATGAAGGTTAGAGTTAAGATCCAAAGTTTTTGGGTAAAAAGCCCAAATAAGGTAAAGTCTTAAAGAATGTGGTTGAAACCTAATTAAAGCCCAATCCACGTCAGGTGATGAGCTTCTGTGTTTTAGGGTACTAAGACTTTCATAAATAACCTGATTTAAATTCATTTTTTTCGAGCATTGTCTTAAATTCTCAGGGTTTTTGGAAAATAAGATGGTTTTAAATTTAAATTAGAGAAAATAGTTGGGTTTAAAACAATTTACACAGAAGCGGTTGTTTTCTTTTGTCATTATGTAAAAAAATTTCTTTAATTATTTTAAACATCAATTTATCACTTCTTATTTTCATATTTTAATGATTTATTAATCATTATATACTTAATGATTTTTTTATAAAATTCTTTCACAAATTCATATTTACTAGGAGAATTTTCAAAACGAGAAAACTTTACAAAATATATACAATTTATAGCAAATTCTATCACTGATAGTCATTGATATGTTATAGTGATAGAAGACTATCATTAATAAAATCTAAAATTTTGCTATAACTTGTAAATTGATTTATTTTGCTATTTTTAAAAAATGCCCTTATTTACTATTATATACTTAATTATTTTGTAATAATTTGTTATTCTTAATTTTTTTTTATTTTTTAAAAATAATTTCACAAATTCGTATTTGCTTAATTATATATTAATGATTATATACTTAATGATTTTTTACTTAATGATTTTTAATGATTTTTGTAATAATTTATTATTGGAGAATTTTTAAAAATAGAAGAATTAACAAACTATTTACGGTCCAAAATTTTAATCCAAACCCAAAATGAATAACTAAAATTTTAACTCAATCTCAAAGTATCCAGGATAATAAATATTTTTTATTTTCTTCTATTTATATAAATTCTCTTTTATTATTTCTATTTTTTTATGATGCACCTCTGTATTTTTGTAATGTGTTTGACAATTTCTACTTTTATTTTATTAGTATGTTTTTCTTCTCAATCTATTTCATAACAATGTTCATAATGACTTAATCATTTTGCCAATAATTTTAAGATTTAGGGAATAGTTTTTTAAAAAATCTATATAATTAATCGATATGTTTTCCTTTCTTTCGCTATTTTGGATGTATCGAGTTCATACTACAATTTTTAAATCGGTACCTTTTTAAAAAAATTGATCCAAATACACAAGAATAAAAGTACATGTACTATGAACATTGTTAATTCTTTTAATGTTTTATTTATAAGTATGATTGATTAGTTCTTTTAATGTTTTAATTAAATTTAAATTTTATGTATTTGGATCAATCTTTTTTAAAACGATGCCGATTTAAGATTTGTAGTATGAACTTGATACATCCAAAAATAACAAAAGAAAAGAAAACATATAGATTAATTACATGATTTTTTTAAAAAATCATTCCTTAAACCTTAAATTATTAGTAAAATTATCAAATCTGTTATTAAATATATTGAAGAGAAAAGCACAATAATAAAATAAAAGAAGAAACTACCAAATATATTTTAAAAATTCGGAGGTGCATAATAAAAAAATTAGAAATAATAAATTATTACAAAAATTATTAAAAATCATTAAATTTAAAATAATGGTGTTGAGAAAGAAATTTCGGCCAATTAAATTCTGCCACGTCATTACAACTTGTTGTGATGATTATAATTTGATTGAATTTTTGGATAGTCAAGTTTTCTTATATCCAACCCAATGTAAGCCCCTGATGAAAAATCGGACCAAGCAAGGGGGCCCAAGCTTGCCAAGAAATGGACCCAAGTTTAAGCTCAAGCCCAACAGGCAAATGGACCCAAGCTCAAGTCCAACAAGCTAATAGGCCCAAGCCCATCTAAAGCCCATGAAGTTTCTCTATACATAAAGATCTTTGCCACTCATTTAGGGGGATCTTTGGTGGAAGGAAGAATTTAAGCTTTGAAGTACTGAAGCTCTGAAGAATTGAAGATTCAAACTTCTACAAAGCTCTTAAGACGTGCAAGTTCTTATCAACTTCGAGATCATCATCTTCTGAAAGATTGAAGACTTGGAAGATCAAACTTTCCTTGAATTCTAGAAGATGGAAGCTCAAATAGACTTGCAACTACAACATATTAAAGACCGAAGATCAATAAATTATAAGTTTTTAACTTGTATTCGAGAGAAAGCATCAAAGGAGTAAATATTAGAGATTGTATCCACAATATTCATCAATATATCAAAGTTCAATTCCATGAATTACATTTCTTCAAAATCTCATGTGAACAGTTTGGCACGCCCGCTGGGACAATCTCTACCTTTCATCTCCTTCTCTTTTGAAGAACATCTAAAGAAATCATGACATCCCAAGGCAACACTTTCAAAGTTCCAAGCGACATCGACAAGTGACCAAATACTCGTAGCCACTCAAGGGAGACTCAATCATCTAAGGAAATGTCATCCTTTGAGATCACAAAGAACATTTGGGAACAACTGTCCAAGCCACCAAAAGATGGAATTATAATCAAAGAAAATCCTGTGATTGATGAGCAAATTTTGGCCTCTGAATACTTAAATGAGGAGATGCCTCATCCAAATATAATGTCAGTTATGGTGACTGACGTGGATACAAGTGAAAACAGAATGGCTAAGCTTGAAAAGAAAATCAGCATGCTCAGAAGGCTATTGAAAAAAGGGATAATGAGATTGCATCTCTTAAGAATCACATCAAGCTTCGTGATGCTGCTGAATCAAGACATACATATACTGTTAAGAATACTGACAAAGGGAAGGCAGTTATGCATGAAAGTCAACCACAAAATTCGACCTCAATTGCATCGCTGTTTATTCAGCAATTGGAGGAGATGATTGCAAACTCTATCAAAACTCAATATGGTGGACTTGCTCAAACTCTATCTTTGTATTCGAAAGCATATACGAAAAGGATCGACAATCTCAGAATGTCGAATAGATATCAACCACCCAAGTTCCAACAGTTTGATGGAAAGGGTAACCCAAAACAATATGTTGCTCATTTCATCAAAACATGCAAAACTATTGGTACTAGAGAAGATTTATTGGTAAAACAGTTCGTTCGAACTCTGAAAGGAAACACTTTCGAATGGTACATCGACTTGGAACATGAATCCATTGATTAGTTGGGAGCAGCTTGAAAGGAACTTTCTCAATCGCTTCTATAGCAACCGATGTATCGTCAAGATGATGGAGTTGACAAACACCAAACAGCAGAAGGGGGAGTCAGTCATCGACTACATAAACCGATGGAGAGCTCTAAGCTTGAATTGCAAAGACAAGCTTACAAAAATGTCTGCAGTTGAGATGTGCACCCAAGGAATGCATTGGAAACTTCTCTATATTTTGTAGGGGATAAAACCACGCACATTTGAAGAATTGACAACTCATGTCCATGATATGGAACTAAGTATCACACGCAGAGGAGCAAAAGATTTCTTGGTTCTAAAAAGGAAGAGTGACAAGAATAAAATTGATGACACTAAAAAGATTGCAAATAGTGTCATGAATGAGTCTATGGTTGTTCATACAACTCCTTTGAAATCTTTCACTAAAAGAAAAGAAACAAAAATTGAAGGAAAGGATGATGGCGAGGAAAAACGACGCTAAACTCTTAAAGAAAGACAGAAAAAAGTTTATCCATTTCCTGACTTTGATGTTGCAGACATGTTAGAGCAGCTGCTAGAGAAGCAACTTATTCAACTACCAGAGTACAAACGATCGAAACAAGCTGAAAAAGTAGATGATCCTAAATACTGTAAGTACCATAGGATCAATAGTCACCCTGTTGGAAAGTGTTTTGTGTTAAAAGAGTTGATTCTAAAGTTGTCTTGTGAAAAGAAGATCGAGTTGGATATTGATGAATTAGTTGAGATAAATCATGTTACGGTCGAGTTGACTTTAAGTGTTTCACCATCAACACAACTTTATGATCAGTTTGGGACTTTCGAACCTATAGTTGTCCAATTCCAACAAAGGATCTTGACGGCAGACTCCCAAAACAAAGAAGAGTCTGTTAAAGATGATGACAAAGGATGGATAGTTGTGACTCATCGAAAAGGAAGACAACTAAATTCCATTCAAAAGGAGTCGTCATTCCATAAAAAGCATGCGAAATGAAGCATCTTCCATGAAAAGAAGAGGAAAGGAAACAAAAAAGACGTGGAAGCCTAAGCCTGTCAAAGAAAAAGATGAGGACTTTCTCCGACCTCGACGATTGATAACTTTAACAAAATTCCTTTCAAGAAGCTTCTTTGATGATCATCCCAAGGAAGTATTAGATGTCACTACATGTCATACTGTTGGTATAACAGAAGTCGACAACAATTATGCATCTTCAGAAGAAGTCGACAACTTAAATGAAATTAAGCAAAAGACTTTTATCTTTGATCGTATCAAGCCTTCAACTACTCGATCTTCAGTCTTTCAAAGATTGATCATGTCCACAAAAGAAGAAGAAATCAATGTTCAACGTCCACTTCTACTCGAACTTCAGCTTTCAAAAGGCTAAGTATCTCAACATTGAAGAAAGATCAACTTTCAACATCTGTTTTTGATCGACTAAAGATGACAAGTGATCAACATGAAAAAGAGATGAAAACTTTGAAGGTAAAATCACTTCGTGAAGAAAACAATGATGAAAAGATTCACAGTCGTGTCCCATCACGCATGAAGAGAAAGTTGTCTGTTGACATTAACACAAAAGGTTCTTTGATCGTGAAGCCAAGACGGATTATATTCACCATTTCTACAAATGAAAGTGAACAATTTTTTAATAAAAATATTTGTTAAATGTGTAAAGCTCTTTATCGCAAGAGCCTAAACTACATGATGCTCCTAGTCCACAAGAGCTTAAAGAGTGAATGGAAAAAAAAAAATTTAGTTGAACTACATTATGACTTGATCCCTATGTTATAAAAAGGGTACGTAGACAGCTTAAAGTTTACTTTAAGTTCAGTAGCACGAACAAAAAGAAAGCTATTATGCTTCATTGTGATGATGTAATCTCAATAGAAAATGAAATTCATGAGCAGTTACAACATAAAAAAAGAGGGGCAAAGTCAAAGTAGCGAGCTCTACCTTTTCTCCCAAGTGTTACGGGTGAGAGATCTTCTTCTCTCATGTGTTACAGTTGAGAGGATTCATCTTCATCTTCTCCTATGTGTTGTAGCCGAGAGGATTCATCTTCATCTCCCACGTGTTACAGTCGAGAGGATTCATCATCATCTTCTCCCACGTGTTACAGCCGAGTGGATTTATCTCTATCTTCTCTAACGTGTTACAACTTAGGGGATTTATCATCTTCTCTATCTTCTCTGTGCTGCAGCTGAGAATATCACCATCTTCATCTTCAATGTGTTGCAGACGAAAAGATCATCATCTGCATCTCTAACGTGCCGCAGCCGTCATCATCTGTATCTCCAACGTGTTGCAGCTACCATCATCTACATCTCTGAGGTGCCGTAGTCGTCATCATCTGCATCTCCAACATGTCATAACCATCATCATCTGCATCTACGAAGTACGGTCATCATTTGTATCTCTGAGGTGCCATAACCATCACCATTTGCATCTTCGATGTGCGATCATCATTTGCATCTTTGATGTGCGATCTTCATCTTCTTCTTCAACGTGTTGCAGTCGTCATCATTTACATCTTCGACATGCTGTAATCGATAGGATCTCCATCTCCATCTTCAATGCATCGTAACCAAGAGGATCATCATCAACATATTCTTCTTTAATGTGTTGCAGTCAAAGCACTTGGGCGCTATGATAGAGTTGTATCGTCTATCCTGTACAAACCCAAGAAGCTCAGCTAAAGAAGCAGGACGAAGCACTTGGGTGCCATGATAGAATTGTATCATCTATCATGTACAAATCCAAGAAGCTGAAGCCGAAGAAGTAGGACGAAGCAGTTGGACGCCATGATAGAGTTCATCGTCTATCATGTACAAATCCAATAAGCTGAAGTCGAAAAGGCCGAAGAAGCTGAAGAAGCAGTTGGACGCCATAACAAAATTCAACACCCAACATGACGTCGAAGAGACAAAACTAAGATGCTTGCATAGGGCTTCAAAAAATAACTATATAAAAAAAAGTCAGTTATGAGAAAAGAAAAAAAAAAGTTAGAAAAAAATAAAAAAAAAAAGAGAAAAATGAATTAAGAAAAAAAATATTTGAAAAAAAAAAGAATAGAAAAAGAGAAAAAAGAAAAAAAGAAAAAAAAAGGGATAGAAAAGATTAAATAAAAAGAAAAAAAAACAAAAAAATAAAAGAAAATAGAAAAGAAAGAAAAATAGAAAGAAAGAAAGAAAAAAAACTTTTTTTAAATTTAAAAGATTTTTTTTTCTTTTTTTCTTTTCTTTTTTTCTTTTCTTTTCCTGCAGTTCCTAACTTTCTTTTTCTTTCCTTCTTCTCTCTCTCCTCTTCGTCTATTCTCTCTTCTTCCCTCTTTCTCTACCTCTTCCATCTGTTTTATTTTTCATGGTGAAGGAGTTTTTTTTTTTTGGTGATTTCATTATTCTCTCTTCAGTTCCTCTCACCGAAAATCAAATACCACAAAACAAAACCCTTAAATTAAAAAAAAATCGCAATGGAGATGAAGATAGCTTGCGTCGTCCTCTTCGCTGCCACAATCATCAACACCGTCGTAGTTGAGGATGAGGCGTTGGCTCCGACACCTGGACCAAGCAGCAACAGCTCCATTGGTCTTTCGGCAATTGGTTCTCTCATCGGCACTTCGTTGCTCTCTTCGTTGCTTAATACTTGCAATGATGATAGTGGAATATTGAAGGAGAGATTGGTTTGTGAGATATGGACAACAATTTTTAGTCTCTTCATCCAGGAAAGATATGGAAAGAATTGATTAATTCATGATGGGATGATTTCAATTTATAAAAAAAAAGAAGATATATATCTAAACTTGTGTAGTGAATACCTTGTATGTCTTAACAAATCTCAAACTTTCTCCTTCAAATCTACTCTAATTTCGGTTGAAAATGGGTTAGGATTTTAAATTTTATTAAGAAAAAAATTAGTTGGAAAAAATTTCTTTTGATTGGCTTTTTGGCATAAGTTTTGACGAGTTTCAAATTATAAATTAATGTTTTTTTTAAAAAAAAATGCAAACTTTATGCAGAGACAATTCAAGTTAGGCAAAAAATTTAAATTAGGCGATTTATAAAATAATAATAATAATAATAATAATAATAATAATAATAATTTGACTTAAATTCACATTTTTTATGAATTGACAATATTCCAATTTTATCAATTTTTTTTAAGTCTCAATTATCCCATTAAATTCATTGGTAAAAAAAAATCTCTTTTGG
>JBBPDI010101573.1:0-10612 GCA_037974545.1 Cucumis variabilis
AGAAAGAAACTCGATTTGAAAGCTAACCTGTGGAATTCATGAGTTTCGGTGAAAGAGGTCCAGAGGACTGTTTGAAACACCCATCTTTCTTCCTTTGTCAGCCCATATGAACTAATAAATTTGAACTAATAGATTTATGTGATTTTTCGTTGGAAAGACTAATTTATGGAACTAATTAATGTGAGTGAAAGGAGTTGAAAGTTGGGCGCTCGATATTAGGAGCCGAACCGATTGAGATGCCAGGTAACTCTTGAAGAGCCTGGCGGGGTGTTCTCTTGTCGAAGAGACTTAACATTTAGTTTGTTTCTCAGTGCAATTTTTTGACTTGTCAATTCATACTTGATGTAGTACTCATTTTGGGTTCGCTTGTCAATTCATTCCTAATAGATTTAGAGAAAACATCTTATTTTTCATGATATTTCACAAATATCCTAATTTTTCAATTATTATCTTAAGTAAAAAATCGTGGTATTTTAGGAAAATTTTAACCTTCATCTAATTATTTGAAAATAATTACTTTAAAAAATCTTAAACAATATTTTTCTTAATTATCAACAACCAAATTTATTATATTAATGGTAACTTCCTTAATTATTAATCCATATATATTTGTATTTATTAATGTAATATTTACTACCTTTGCAATGATTTAAATATGGTATAAATTATATAACTTATATGGTAATAATAATTTTAATTTTGTTTCACTATAATCATTTTCAATTTAATGCCCAAACCAAAAGATTTTCTTTTCAAGCCATCATCAATTTCAGCATCAAATTTCTTTTTCAATTCCTATAGAAATCGGTTTTTGTTATTTCTTCTTACCTTTCTATTTGGTGATTTTGAATTGGTTAGTCTTTATTTTTTCGTTCTTTTCAAAAATTATATTATTTATTCTTTTGTTTCCTAACATATATTTTTTTCCTAAAAAATATTGTTCTTTCTTTAGTTTGTAGCATATATTATGATCATGTTTCTCCTATTTTCTTTAATTTTATATTCTTCAGTTCATCTTCCTATCATGTTTGGTATACCACTTCATACACAGATTATATATCTGTTATGTATTTTCTTTACACATATTGTAACGACCCAACTTTTATAACTAAGTCAAAGTCATTAATTTTAAATAATATCCTTAGTTTACACAAAAACACCAAGTTAAACCAAAATCCGACTCTCAAAGAAAACAAAATTTAAGTTCGGGCCCTGTTTAAAATAACCAAGTTTTCAATGTAAAGCTTGCAGAAAAATCAGTTCATGAACTTAGTTAAGCCACAAAATTTTCTAAGACAGTCTCAAGTACTAAAACGAAATAAGAAAACAAAACATTTAAGCAGAAGCAATTGACGACATCCCTTATGGCAATCACGTCTCCTTTTTGTCCCTCGCCGATCTGCCTCCCTTGTTACCTTTGCCTGAAAAAGTTAAACATAAAAGGATGAATATAAATATACTTAGTAAGAGACCCATTACTGGTCCCGTTGTTGGGACAAATATTGATCCATTTAAAGATAGTCTATTCTCAATCCTTATCATGTATATTTTCACTATTTTTATATTTTTATACAGAATATGAAAGTAGACTTCAATATGAATCCAACGACACAAAAATCACTTAAATCGGAGTTCAAACGAAGGAGAACGGGAAAATTTAACATAAGGGAGCATGTTGGTAAATATCGAAGAAGATGAACACGTGTCAACTCCTTAGTCGCGCACACCTAGCCTCGAAGTCACGGGTTCAAAACACACCAAACGAATTTTTAATACGAATTACTTAAGGCAAAAACGACATCATTTTGAGGCCTTTACGCACGTCCCCGAAGTCACAAGTTCGAATCTCCCTTCACGCAAAAGATTTACCATCTATTTTTCTTCAATCCGTGTCTTCAGCGATCCGACGGCTCTCCGTGCACCATGTGACATGATCTCAACACGCGCCCCTCAATCGAGTTCGAGTCCCAACTAGCACAATTTATTTCTTTTCCCATTTTTTTCCGTGGCATTTTTGTAAATAATATCAAAACTTCCGAAATTCTCCAATTTTCATTTTTTCTTTTTGGATATAGGCTTAGGAATATAATTTTGACCCATTTCCTCTATTTCTCCCTATAAATACCCCAACTAACCCCTAATTTCACATTCAATTCCAATACAATTCACTATTCCCTCCAAAATTACTCCCAATTTCTCCCAAATTCCAATTTCTCTACCCTCACTCTATAATTCAAAATCCAAAAAATAAAGTAATTTGATTAAAATTGATTACCTTAGAGTTCGGAGTGTTACATTCTTTCCTCCTTAAGAAACTTTCGTCCTCAAAAGTTCTAATCTTGGAACAATTCTGTGTAACAAGCTCTCATATCATCTTCTCGCTCCCACGTTGCCTCTTCAACTCGGTGATTCTGTCACAATACTTTTACCAAAGCAATCCCTCTATTATGCAACATCTTCACCTCTTTAGCCAGAATCTCCACTGGTTGCTCCATCTTCACCTCTTTAGCCAGAATCTCCACTGCTAATAGAGGGAACAATGATTTGTGTGTGACTTGATTCAGCAGCACCATGACTCTCTATGTGATTCTTTAGAGATTTAATCTTGTAGTCCCTTTCTTCAAGTGCCTTCATGAGCATGTTAACCTTCTTTTCCAGCTCTATCATTCTAGTTTTGCTGGTATCCACGCAAGTCACCATAACTGACATTATATTTGGATGAGCTTTTCATTTGGGCATTCAGAAGATTAGTCGTGTTCATTAGTGACATGATTTTCTTTGATTACAATTCCACTTTTTGGTAGACTGGAGATTTGTTTCCAAATATTCTTTGCTACTTCAAAGCGTGACTTATCCTCAGATGACTGAAATTCCCTTGAGCGACTATAAGTATTTGATCACTTGCTGATGTTGCCTAGAATTTTGGAAGTGTTGTCTTGAGATGTCACGATTTCTTTAGATGTTCAAACAGAGAAAGAGATGAAAGGTAAAGACGGTCCCACTGGACGTGCCAAACTGTTCACACGAGATTTTAAGAGAAATGTATTTCGTGGAATTGAACTTTGTATATTGATTTGTATAGTGAATACAATCTCTAGTATTTGCTCCTTTGATGCTCTCTCTAATATAAGTTTTAAAAACAACTTAGAGCCTTTTGGTTTTCGATCTTCAAGATGTTGTAGTTGCAAGTCGATTTGAGCTTCGATCTTCTGAAATCCAATAAAAGTTTAATCTTCCAAGTCTTCAATCTTTCAGAAGTCGAGGTTCATACGAAATTACACTTCTTGAGAGCTTGTAGAAGCTTGAAACTTCAAATCTTCAGAGCTTCAGTACTTCAGAGTTTCACTTCTTCCTTCAACCAAAGATCCTTTAAATGAATGGGAAGGTGTCTATTTATAGAGAATTTTCATGGGCTTTAGGTAAGCTTGGGTCCATTTGCTTGTTGGGCTTGAACTTGGACCCATTTTTGCTTGGTGGACTTGGACCCCTTTACCTATTGGGTTGTGCTTGGGCCCATTTTGCTTGATGGGCTTGTGCTTAGAGCCATTTTTTTCTTGGATTTGAGCTTGGGGACCATTTGCTCGGTTGACTTAGGTCCATTATTTCTTTAGTCCAGTTTTTACATGAGCTTGAATTGGGTTGGATATGAGAAAACTTGACTACCCAAACCCAATTAAATTATAAATATCACATTGTTTGTGGAGATGATGTGGCATTATTTAATTGGCCAAAATTTCCTACTCAACAATCATATTTAAATGAACATCTCTCACATAACCTATAGTTTTAAATTAATTAAATAAAATTAAACTAAACTATTAGTTAATTCTCCTATTAATTAGTTTCTAAATTAAATATCTTATATTTAATTTAATCCAAATTTGAATCATATTCAAATATAAATTTCTCTCATAACATATAGTTTTAATGTGTATCATATACATATTAAATTTTAACCTATAGTTTTAATCTGAATCTAATTCACATTAAATTAACATTTGAACTCATTCAAATATTTTAAACTATCATAAATTAATTTGAATCATATCCAAGTTGAATTTTATATTATAAAGTTTAATTAAAATATAAACTTTATAGTATAATGTATCATCATACATTATATTAATTTCAAAAGTGAATTGGAACATTACCTTTTACGAGCCAGGAAGGACATAATGAACGTACAAATTATAAGCTAACGATATGAGATTAATTGGCTAAACTAATTAACCACATTAATCAATATTCATTAACTGTGTGTGCACTCCACTAAAGACTCACAGTTGAATTCTTCCTATTGTAGATATATTTATGTGTCCCTGGATATAGATGAATAACAGTAAGTTAGTCCTTCACATATGTTCGTAACACCAACTAGGTCAGATTACCATTTTACCCCTTAGTTATTTTTTTTAAAAGGTAATATTATACAACAACAAGGAGGCCCTCATAGCCTGAGGCCAAGGCATAAAAGCAGACAACACTCACAAACATAAGAAGAAACCAAAGAACTAAAACAAAGAACAATAACAAAAGCAACATAAATAAGAACACCAAAAACATAAAAAGGCAAAATAACCCCACAAAATAGTGTAGGAAAACAAACACAAAGAATAACAACCCTAAAGACCAGGGACAAGCAGACAAAAGAAAAACAAAAAGAAAACAATCTAAATAAGATCATGAGCATCCTTATGCCAAGAAACAGCATGAGCACAAATACAAGATCGAATAAGCTGAAACAGAACAATGGGCTTACGAGCCTAACCACCATGGAGACGATGATTACGCTCCTTTTAGAAAAAGTAAATTGTAGCACACCAGAGAACACGCCAAAGCTTCCTTCTCACTCCCTTCCTACTATCCCGATCACAAATCCAAGACAACTTAACCCCCTATTACCCAATCTTGTGAGAGGAAACCATAACTTGAAGGACTCAGGACCAAATTTCACACCCAAAAGGACACAAAAAAATGATCACGAGACTCGCAACCCCCTACGAGGATGATAGCAGAACCGAACAGTCCCACCCACGTAACCTATCTCTAGTACCCAATTCGTCTCTGATGGCCAACCAAGTGCAAAAGGAATTCTTGGAAACATTCCCACCAACCCACAGTAAGCCCGACCAACGAACCCTAACGCTATGAGGACAAATAGTATCCCACACATTAAGGATAAAAAAACCACCTTGACGACTTGGAACCTAAACCCATCTATCCCCAACACTAAGACACGGACTAACAACTTGAATCATATCCCATAAATCAATCAACTCCATAGACACCTGCAACCACCTCCACTCCCCTTCTGGACCAATAAACTTAGCAATCCTAGCCTCCCACCGACTCGTCGCATCATAAAGCACCCTCTCACTAACTTGCTGAAGGATAGGACCACCCTGCAACCATGAATCTAGCCACACTCTGCAACGCCTACAATTCCCTACCTCCATTGAACATGCTCTTTCAAACTATCAATCTTACGTAAGATAGCCCGAAGACACCAAGACCAACCAACCTTAGAATCAATCGTTCACAACGACCTCTACTTAAGAATATAAGGATCCACCCAAGCAACACACATAGAACTCAAACTCGCCAATAGAAACCAAAGAATCTTCATCGTACTTGTAATATTCCAAGAAGGCCCGTCATAGATAGCAAGCCCACCCTTCTCAAAAGAAAAACACACCTCAGCCCATGCCACCTTAACACTTCCTCTACCTTCCTCCTTACCTCTCCAGATAAGACCTCAAGATTTTATCATCCTTATTATGCACATTGGCAGGCAGCACTAGCCCAGTAAACCTAACGACTATGAAGCACATAATAAACTAGCTACAGTCTACCAGCAAATGATAAAACTCTAGCAGACCAATAATGAATCTAACTATTAATCCGTTGAATAAAAACAACACAATCTGTAGGCCGTAACCACCATAAAAGTAAAGGAAGTCTAAGATAACAAATAGAAAGATGCACAAGGTTAAAACCCAAACTTGAAGCCAAACGAGAAGCATCCTCATGCCCCTACAGGAAACATAAAACTTTTTACAATATTAGCAAACAGCTTCAAGAGCTTACTAAACTTTTGAATAATCTCGTTAATAAAACTCAGATAGGACTCATCACCAGCACAAAATATCATAAGATCATTAGCAAAGGTTAGATGAGTTAAACTAACCTTCTCACAATGTTTTTAAGCATGTCTATGAGCTTCGATTGATTTCCTCCATTCTCTTTTAAGTAGAAAAGTTGCTAACTTAACTTTCCATTCTTGATGGTAGTCCTAGTCAAAATACTGTAACACTTAAAGATTTTAATCTTTTAATGCTATGCTTTTTATCAAACGTGATTTGAATTGTTCTCATAGATTCCATAAATCTCTGGAGCATATCTTGATAACTCTTTTCATCCATTCCTGGATGTCAGCTTTGTACTTGATTCAGTTTCCAGGGTATATGTGAGTCCTGCTTTTAATTTGAGTATAGAAAGTAAAATTTCGCTAAGTATTAAGAAGTTGACATTTAAATAAAACTGCGAAAAGGATTAAGCGATAAAATCTTTTATGGTGAAGTATATGTTTTTATGTTTAAACGGGTAGTTCGGGAAAGAAGTTATCTGATAAGAAGAGAAAAAGTCTTTGCATAAGTTAAAGAAGTGAAAGTTTTGACAAAGTGTTAGACTAGACACTTTCGGTGGTCTTTGTGAGAAGAACCAAGTGTTTCGCGGAGAAGAAGTTTGCGAGGAAGCCTTGAATTTTAAGTTCAAGATAAGAGTTCTATGCGAGTAAAAGTGGGTTAGTTTGCGAGGAACGTTTCTTATAGTAAAAATATAATCACACGATAAGGTTATTCATGAGAAATGTTAAGTGGTTGAAGTTATTCAGGTATGAAGTTAGGCGAGAAGAAAGGTCTGGTGAAGAAAATGTCAAATATGATTTGACAGGGATTAACATGTAAGATTAAGGATTTAAGCATGGTTGGATTGAATATTAAATTTACACGTGTTAAGTTTTAAGTAGGATATGGCGAACTGAGAAGAGTTTGTGCATGACTAAGTTAGTTTAAAGACTCTATAAATAAGAGGATTTGGGTAACTAAGTATGAGATGTTGGGAGTTTTGTTGAAATGTTGAAGTGTTGTTGGTTTAGCTACATGAGAAGAGACTTGCGAGAAGAAGAAGATGAAGAACTTCTTTAGTAAAGTTTTGTGAATGTTTTCCTTAATATTTCATGTAAGCCATTAGTTACTTCCATTGAGTAAGCTAACTTTTCTGTGCACATAAAGAATCAAGGCCACGATTGGGTGTACGGGCTACATGGTGATAAGTAGCTGGTTTATGAGCTAAAAGGAACGTATAATGTTTAGCGGCCTAAGCAATAAGAACAAATCAAGATACTATCAGATGCTGATGATTGAAGTAGTCTAAACTTGAAGTTGGCGAAATGAAATGATTGATTCGGGATCGTTGGCAAAATGAAATGGTTGCGAAATGATTTATTAAGCATAAAGAAAGGTTTATCCAGAATGAATTAATTTTTTGGTGTGTTTAAATAATTTGATATTCTTTTTGCAAAATGATCATGAAATGGTATTGCGAAAGGTTTTCATAAAACCTCATTGAGTCATTCGGCTGACGTTTTCGAAATTAATCTTTCAGGATCAGGCATTTAAGCTAAGTAGAGAATAAAGTTAAAGGTTTGGCGACGATATGAAAAAGCTGCTTCTAGGCATTTATGAGTTAATTATTATAACTTTCGTTAAGAGTTGTTTCTGTACATTGTTGTATTAAACATCTGTTATTAATAAAGTGTAAGTTTTGGCTGAATTGATAGCGTGAAGTTTTTCACATTAAGAAAGTGGTTGGAGGTCAGTACGACTTCTATTAGGTTATGTTTTCTCTTAGTATATAAAATGTTTTGAGGTTGAATTAGTCGATAAGAAAATTTCAAGGCTATAACTAAGTCACAACCTTTTCCCTTTACTTTAGCATTTTGGTCGTATTGCGGTTAAGGGTGTGACAGTATGGTACTCTTCCATGGGTGTTGTAGGCATCTATTCCTTTCCTCTTTTTGAGTGGTGAGGAATTCTTATCTTCTGCAATCATGAACATGTTCAAAATTCATACCTTCCAATCTTAGTCCAACTATCTTACTTTATCAACTAATAAAGCAATTATTTATAAACACACTTTTTATTTATATTCTTAAACATTTACACATATTTTAAATATTATCTTACAAGAAAAATAAAATCAAAGAACACACAATTTTTACATTAAACTCTCCTCTTTTTTGACAAACTAATGAAGTTTATTTTTTCCCTTGATCATTGCTTGTACCTGTTGACAAATCATATGAGCTATAGATCTTGACCCTATTTCTACCTGTTGATCCAACTTGAAAGCTAAACAATCATTCTTGAAATGTCCTCTCTGATGACAATAAAAACACACTCCCTCATCTATATAACATTTTCCTTGATGAAACTTTTTGCACTTATAGCACTATTTCTTCCTTTGTAATTTTGATTTGACTTCTCCTATAGAATGTGATCCTACAGACTCCTGTTTACTCTCTTCTTCCATTTACTTCAATCTCATATTCCTGATGTATTTAGAGAAAAACTCTCTTTCGTACATATTTTGAAATAACTCACAGTCTATCCCGCTTCCTTCATCAAGTCCTTTTCAAGGTAAACCATCACTCCTCTGCTTCATCTAGAAGCATAGTTTCAACCAACTTAACCTTTATGTTCTCCTCACAGTTGATTATTTCAAAACATTCCCTTACTTAGTGCATCCATTCTTCGCATTCGGTGGAAAAAAAGATCCCCTAAACATTCCTACCCCATAAATTTCTAGCCTTCCTCTTGTGTTTTGATTTTGGTTATCCATATATTAGGGAGTGGCACACATTTTTCTTTTCTTAGTGCTCAACAGTAAATAATAAAAATTTTACTTACATAGCTTTTGGCAAGATTGTGCTTCACTGCTTACATACTTTCCTTGCCAACCATATTTTATGTATTTCTTTAAAATCTACTTTTTTTTATTTTAAATATAATATTATTACACAACAACAAGGAGGACCTCACAACCTCAGGCCAAGACACAAGAGCAAACAATTCTCACAAACACATGAATAAATCAAAGTATAAAAAAAAGAATCATAACAAATGCAACAAAATTAAGAACAATAAAAACACAAAAAGGCAACAACCCCACAAAACAGCGCAGAGAAGCAAACACTGAAAAAACACCTCACAACCCAGGGACAAGCTGACAAAGGAATAATGAAAAAGAAAACAAGCTAAATAAGATCATGATCATCCTCACGCCAAGAAATAACATGAGTATAGATTCAGATCATTGATCATGATCATGATCATCCTCAGGCACACGAGCCTGACCACCATGGAGACGATGATTACTCTCCTTCCAGATAAAGTAAATCATAGTACACCAGAGAATACCCGACAACTTCCTCCTCACTTCCTTCCCAATACCTTGATAACAAATTCAAGACAACTCAACCCCTCTATACCTAATCCCGTGAGAGGAAGCCATAACCTGAAAGACCCAAGACCACATATCACACCTAAAAGGATATGAAAAGAACAATGATCACAAGACTCACAACCCGCCACAAAGAATACATGACAATGGAACTGAAATATCCCACCTACGTAACCTTTCTCAGTACCCAATCTATCTCTAATGGCAACCCAAACGCAAAAGGAATGCTAGGGAACATTCCTCCCATCCCCCCCATAATAAACCAACCCAACAAACTTGACCATTACAAGTAAGAAAAGTATCCAACACACGAGCGATCAAACCACCCAGACTACCTGAAACCCAAACCCACCTATCCCGAACACTAAGATATGAACTAACAGCTTAAACTCTACCCCATAAATCAATCAATTCCAACAACCACATCCACACTCCATCTGGACCAATAAACTCAGAAAGCCTAGCCTCCTGTCGACTTGTCGCATCATAAAGCACCCTCTCACCAACCTACTAAAGAATAGGACCACCTTGCAACCATGGATCCAACCACACTCTGCACCCCTACCATTCCTCACCTCCATCCGAACATGCTATTTCAGACTATTCCTCTTATGCAAGATAGCTCGAAGACACCAAGATCGCCTACAACAGCCTTCTCTTAAGAATATAAGCCTCCACCTAAGCAATTCACAGAGAACCTAAACTCACCAGCAGCAACCAAAGAATCTTGATAGTACTTGTATTATTCCAAGAAGGCCCATCCCGAATAGTATGACCACCCTCCTTAAAAAGGAACACACACCTTAGTCCACCCCACATTAACACCCTCTCAACCCTTCTTCTTACCCATTCAAAGATAATTATCAACCTCATGATGCACACTTGCAAGCAGGACAAACACACTAGTCCAATACACTTGAATACTACGAAGCACAAACATGTTAGATCGGTATGGCAACCCTAGAGGGGGGGTGAATAGGGTTTAATTAAACTTTTTAACAAATAAAAATTAGACTCAACTAATTAGATAATAAAGAATCTTTGTAGAATATGTTAAATAACAAGTTTGATAAAAAAGATATGAATGGAA
>JBBPDI010101582.1:0-10612 GCA_037974545.1 Cucumis variabilis
ATGAGTTTAGTTCAAGGTGATATGACTGTCGCAGAATATGAGAAAAGATTTACTAAGCTGGCTAAATACACTACAACCTTTGTGGTTGATGAAGTTGATAAGTACAAACGGTTTGAGGAAGGCTTACAAACAAAAAACAGAGCATTAATAACGACCAGTATGGACTAGTCAAAATTTTCCAAATTGGTATAAGCTTCTATGAGAATGGAGAAGTGCCTAATAGATGAAAAAAAACACAATTTTGAAGGAAGACCCATGCAGTCAAGATTTTAGTGGTATACGTGTTGGTGAACGATGCAGTGAGACTAGGCGTTATGCAGTAGGCGTTCAACAATGAGAAAATTTCAAAACTCTCTCATAATCCTTTCGAACCTCTAGCAAACTATGGAGGTGGTTTTTCAAGGCAAAACAAAGGTCAAGGAAGAAAAAGTACTTTAGTTTGGACAGTGAATATTCCTCAAAAGAAACAAACATCTGGATCGAGTTTAAATTTTAAGGAAAAGGATGTAAGCTAGACGAATTGGATGTAATATGGGGAATAGACATTCTTTCCCAATACCATGCGATATTAGATTGCTCCAATAAGGAGGTAGTATCGAAGGAACCTAAAAATTTTAAAGCTAAATTCGTAGGTGAGAAAAAAGTTGAATTGGCGGGAATCATATCTATACTCATTGTGAGGAAGTTATTAAGTAAAGGGCATGTTGTCTACCTGGCACATGTAATAGATACTCAAGCAACAAAAAGTGATCCAAGTAAGGTGCCTATAGTCTGTGAGTATTTAGATGTATTTTAAGAGTAAATGGGTGGTTTACCTCCAAAAAAAGAAAAATTGAGTTTACCATTGAAGTTATACCTGGAATTTCACCAATTTCTCAAACTTTTTAATGTCTGGCACCAAGCGAATTAAAAGAATTGAAGGATCAACTAGAAGGGTTGCTAGAGAAAGGCTATATGTTACCTAGTACTTCACACTGGAGAGCCTCTATTCTGTTTGTAAAGAAGAAAGATGGATCATTGAGGTTATGCATTGATTACCAAAAATTGAACAAAGTAACAATTATGAACAAGTATCTTTTGCCACGTATAGATGATCTCTTTGATCAACTGAAAGGAGCCTCAGTGTTCTCCAAAATAGATTTCCATTCAAGTTATCATTAACTAAGAATTAGAGAGTTAGATGTGCCAAAGACAACATTTAGAATGCATTATGCACATTATGACTTCTTGGTAATGCCTTTTGGTTTGCCAAATGCCTCAACTGCTTTTATGGACTTGATAAATAGGGTGTTCCATTGCTACTTGGGCCAATTTGTCATTTTCTTTATTGATGATATCTTGGTTTATTCGCAAGATGCGAGATGGCACATGCAACACTTGTGGATTGTCCTTCAAACCTTGTAAGAGGAGAAACTATTCGTGAAGTTTAGTAAGTGTGAATTTTGGTTGAATCAAGTGGTATTTCTTAAGCACATTATATCCTTGTATGGGTTGAAAGTTGATTCACAGAAAGTTAAGACAATTGAAGATTGAAGCTTTCTTGGTTTGGCGGGATATTACAGGCATTTTATTGAAGGAAAATCCAAAATATATAGCCATTCCATTAATAACACTTACAAAGAAGGCAACAAGATTCAGATGAACCTAATGAATGTGAAATAAGCTTTCAAGAGTTGAAACGTGGACTTACTTATGCCCTCATTCTCACATTACCTACGCACTAGAAGGAATACAAAGTTTTTTGTGATGCTTCTCACCAAGGCTTATGATGCAATATAATGCAAGAAGGAAAAGTGATAAACTATGCATCCAGATAACTGAAACTACATGAATGCAATTACCCAACACATGACTTAGAGTTGGTCACCATAGTCCACGCGTTAAAGATCTGGCAACATTATCTTTTTGAAGAAAGATGTAACATCTTCACTGATCATAAAAGCCTAAATACATATTTGATCAAAAGGAGTTAAATTTGAGGAAAAGACGATGGATGAAACTTATTAAAGACTTTGATTGCACCATCGCTTATCATCTTAGAAAGACTAATATTGTAGCTGACACGTTGAGTAGAAAGAGCTCAAGTGCAGGAAGTGAAGAAAGAATAGCTTTACTACAAGAGTTGAGAGGATGTAAGGCGATCTTGAACACATGATCGATCGAGAATTTAGTAGCTTGATTTCTAGTTAAACCTACGCTTGAAGAAGGAGTTGTTAAGGTAGAACCTGAATATTCCACATTAAGAAGATTGGTCAAAGAAGTAAGATGCAAAAAGCGATCAGACTACACGTTTAGAAATGATGGCACATTGTTAAAGGATCAAAGATTATGTGTCCCAAATAATTAGGCAATAAAGGAGAGTTTTTTGGAAGAAGCACACAGTTCAGCTGATGTGATGCACCCTGGTAGTACTAAGATGTACTGAACCTTAAAGGTAAACTATTAATTGTCAAATATGCAAAGGAAAGTAGTTGAGTTTGTGGCTAAGTGTTTGATCTGCCAACAAGTCAAACCACAACGAGAAAATATTGGTGGATTATTTTGTCCCTTGCCAAGTCCTGAATGGAACTGCAAACATTCTATGGACTTCTTATTTGGGTTACCTAGAATGCTAGATGATTTTAATGGAATTTGGGTTATTGTGGATAGATTCACCAAAATAGTGCATTTCATCCCCATCAAACAGACCTTCTCGTTAGATAAATTGGCTAAGTTGTATGTCAACAAGATTGTAAGCCAATATAGGACCCTAGTATCTATAATTTCTAACAAAGATTCATGTTTTACCTCAAAGTTTTGGCCTAAATTACAAGAAGCTTTGGGAACCAAGTTACGTTTTAGTATCGCGTTTCATTCGCAAACTGATGACCAATCTAAACAAACTATCCAAACATTTGAAGACATGTTAAGAGCTTGTGGCCTACAATTTAAGGAAGTTGGGACGATCGTTTGTCCTTGGTTGAATTTTGTCTATAATAATACTTACCATTCTAGCATAGAAATGGCTTCTTTTGAAGCATTATATGGACGATTTTGTAGAATAACGGTTTGTTGGGAAGAAGTAGGCAAGAGGAAACTATATGGCCCAGAGTTAGTCTAGGCGAGGACTAAAAGAATTAAGGTAATCCAGGAGAATTTAAAATTGTCCGTGATAGGCAAAAGAGCTACGTGGACAATTGACGGCAAGCATTAGAATTCAATGTTGGGGATAAGTTTTTCTTAAGAATTTCACCTTGGAAGGTGTAATTCGATTTGGAAGAAAGGGGAAGTTAAGCCCACAATATGTAAGACCTTATGAAATTCTAGCACACGTGGGACCAATGGCTTATAAACTAAAACTACCTGCAAAATTGTATAGGATTCATAATGTCTTCCATATTTCTATGTTGAGAAAATATGTGTTAGATTTCTCACATGTCCTCTAGGAACAACCCTTGAAAGTACAAGAAAACTTGACTTATGAAGAAAGGCCTTTACACATATTGGATAGGAAAGAACAAGTATTGAGAACAAAAATGATTCCCATGTTAAAGATTTTGTGGAGCAATCATGCGTTGAAGAAGTCACTTGGGAAAACAAAAAGCTAATATAAGATTGCTTTAGCATGAAGTAGTGGACATGATTCTTACATAAGAAGGTCGATGAACTGATTTGACCTTACTACCTAGTTGAATTCAGGATAAGAAGATGGCAGTGACACCTAGCATTTTGACATTGGTTGATCTCACCATCGGGAAAAAATCCTTATTTTTGTATGGAAAATGCCACTGGAAATGTTTATAAATAGAGAAATATAGCCATTGTGAAGTTGATTTTACTTTGTGTATCATATACACATTAAATTTTAACCTATAATTTTAATATGAATCTAATTCACAATAAATTAATATTTGAAGTCAATAAAATAATTTATTCTCTCATAAACTAGTTTTGAATCATATCAAAAATTAAATTTATGGAATAAATTTTAATTAAAAACTAAACTTTATATTATAATGTATCACCATACATTATATTAATTTTTAAAGTAAAATTGAACATTTTTGCGAGACCCAAATCCCAAAAAGAAAGTCCGATTGAAAAGAAGTGTTGAAGAAAGGAATTATCCTTCTAAATGGAAAAGAAAGAAAAGAGACGAGCAGTTGTTTGCTAAACTAAGTTAGGAAAAGTGGCGTAGCATTGAAATATTAAAGACATTAGGAGCTACAACCTTTGAAGGAACTACAAATCTAGCTAACATAAAAAAGTGGTTGAACTTAGTTGTGAAATGTTTTGGGGTGATGGATTGCCCTGAAGAGAAAAGGGCAAAGCTGGTAACATTTTTGCTAGAAATAGATGTTGAAGGTTGGCGGACCATATATGGGGTGGAAGTAGAAGGGGTGGATCTGGTTACTTGGGAAGAATTTCAAAGAGGATTGTTGATAACGTGTAGACATACCCGTTATTATAGTAGTGTCTTATATAAAACGAGGTTAAAACACATAGGAAGAAGGTCAAAATGTGTGGCTTGTATTGTAAATTCATAAGTATTTAAAAGTATATTTTACATAAGAATTATGCTTGTTTTACGCAGTTTTTAGTGTCTAAATGTAGGATAATAAACAAAAGAAGAAGCTAGTGAATCACAAAGGTGCTCGCAAGAAGACCAGGCAAAAAGACCTAGTAGTTATGTGAGAAGAACCCGCCTAACAAGTACTATTTCTAGACGAGGATCTATGTCATCACACAAGGAAGATTGCTAGAAGACAATAAGAGTAGTTGAAGATGATGTAATGTACCGTAGGCTACTTTTGGCATGGCAGAATCAGAGGAATAAAAGTTTCTCGCCCAAAAAGTTGCCTATATAAAGCCTCCTCCTTCATCAAGGAACGCGCGCCTGTATGGGACAAAGGCTTGAATATGCCAATCCCTAAAGGGTGGCAAAAAGGAATAGCTTTTTTGCCATCTGTAGACGTTTCTTGTTCTCCGATCAATTATAAAAGTGAGAGCTTGACTTCTGAATAGCGGAAACACCTGTTGTCTAAAAGTTTAAGTTTTTGTTATGTTAATTGCATTAAGCTTTATCGCCTAAAGCATGTTATTTAAAGTATTTTGCGTTTAAATAAGGTAAAAGGATTTAAGATGAGTGTCTTTGGCATTTAATTGCGTTAGAGATGCTCAAGTCACACCGCATCTTGAGAGAAAAGCAAGAAGGTTTGTAAGTTGACTTCTATTGCATTATGTTTGTCTTTATCGCTTGGTAGTTTAAAAGTGTTAAGTTTGAGCTAGGCGATAAGACTAGTATCAAGGTTTTAATTAAGCTAAAACGCGTCCTATCTGCACTACTTCTTGCGTTTTGGTTGTTTTGCAAATCGAGGTATGACACTTTGAAGAGGAACTGTTCTTAGGGACAAGCATGATATGGAGTGGATTGAGGACAAGCATTATTCTAAATTTGAGGAAGTGATAACATGTAGACATACCTATTATTATAGTCTCTTATATTGAACAACGAGACCAAAACACATAGGAAGAAGGTCAAAACACGTGGCTTGTATTGTAAATTCATAAGTATTCAGAAATATATTTTACATAAGCATTATGCTTGTTTTACGCGATTTGCAGTGTTTAAATGCAGGATAATAAACAAAAGAAGAAGCTATAGAGGTGCTCGCAAGAAGACCAGGAAAAAGACCAAATAGTTATGCGAGAAGAATCCGTCTGACAAGTACAATTTCTAGGCAAGGATCTACGCCATCATGTGAGGAATATTTTCTAAAAGATAAGAAGAGTAGTTGGAGATGATGTGACGTATTGTAGGCTACTTGCGACGTGGGAGAATCAAAGGAATAGAAGTTTCTCGTCCAAAAGTTGTCTGGATAAAGCCTCCTCCTTCATCAAGGAATGTACGTCTGTATGGGCTAATGACCTTAATAGGTCAATCCCTAGAGACTGGCAGAAAGGATTACCTTTTTGCTGCCTGTAATTTTTTCTTCTTCTCCGATCAATTGTAAAAGTGATAGCTTGGCTTCTGAGTATGGAAGAATCCATACTCCCGTCGTCCTCTAACTTGTAATATTTTCCATTCTCTTGTCTCTCCATTTTTATACTACTTTGTAATATATTTTGTTCATATTGTACAATGGTATAAGACCTACATTCTTTATATGTATTACGTGTTTATACCTTTTCAACCCATCATTTTTTGACTTTTCACTTGTCAATGTGTTAGTAGTAGTTAGGTTTGTGATAAATTTTTTTTATAAGAAGTTTAACTTATAAATCTTGTTGCGTTAGTTGAGTTATGTTCATCGCTTAGCCAGCATATATTGCCAACTATCCAAGAGGACAAGTAGCAAGTAGCAAGGATAAGGCTAACACGCAAAAAGAGAAGCACTTTGGAGACAAACTCCTCTTTGTGAAATAACTTCCACCATTTGTGTCTCAAAAGGTAAACAAGTGTGAACATTAGGTGCCGATAGGTTACTGTTATTAATCGTGAAGTTTTATAAGTATTATAAGTGAATTCTTCTAGATATATCTTGGCTAATCAAGCACAGTCATTTGCATTCCGAAAGGTGAGTAAGTGTGGCATCTAAACACTTCGAGAGAAACTCGCCTTAATTATGAGTTGGTTACGCAATTTATATCACATCGAAGCTCTCACATTGCTTAATTGCCTAATAATGCGTAGACCTTCTTTCCCATTTTTTCGCATACAAGTTAGTCCATAATTCCATAACACATCCATTTATTCTCCTTTACAAATTCTCTAGACATACGTAAGTAATTTTAATCCTGGTTTTGATTCTTTTATACTTTATTTAATTAATTCTTTTATACTGCCTAGGTGATAAGTAGTTCCTAAAATTAATGTCTTGAATCAATTCTCTTTGTTCGACCCTGGATCATCTAGGTAAACCTACTATTTTGTTTGTACTGGGGCAAGCAAAATAGGAAAACTTGTATTTAACGAGGACTTAGCTATTACGTGATAAAGAGGTACATGTTATGCATCTCGCATGCTATAATCATGATCCATGACTTACCGCATAAATTAATCAAGCAATACAGAAAGATATAGTGAGCATCATACGTGCGATGAACATGCTTCATGATGTATTGCATAGATTAGAATTCCACTATATGAATGGGAAACTACTAAGTCCAAATGAAAAGACAACCAATTATGGGAGAAGTTTTATCCTCGTTCATTCATTGATGAGAAATGAAGAGAATTCCTAAGCTTAGTGTAGGGCGAGATGACCATCACAGCTATAAGAAGTTTACCGAGTTGATGAAGTACGTGATAGCTTTCATAATGGACGAAGAAGATAAATGTAAGCATTTTGAAAAAGGTCTGAGGATAGCTATTCATACCCTAGTCATGACGAGTGCAAATTGGTTGAATTTTTTAAGTTAGTTGAAGCGGTCGTGCGAGTGGAAAAATGTCTGGCTAAGAGAGATGATTAGAAATGTTCCAAGTGGAAGTAGTCAAGTCAGATGACAAGTAGAAAGGACTAAAAGGAAAAAGGCAGAGAAACAAGTAAACAGATTCAATTGTATTTTAACCAAGTATCTTATTTGACTGGAAATCAAAGACCAAAGTGTAAGGAGTGTGATAAAAGACACATAGGAGCTTGTAAATGCAAAATTGTTTGCTTCAGGTATGGTCAAGTTGGACATTGTCAGGACGAATGTCACATGAAAACCAAAGTTGGTGAGGAGTTAGTGCGAACATGAGTGGTGTCTCACTCAGTTCTAGAGTCTTGGCAAAGAGATACTGTGATAGATAAAGGAAAACGAGTTATGGAGTAGAATTTTGGGGACAAAATTCTAAAAGGAGGAAAGAGTTTTAAGGCCCAAATCCAAAAAAGGGAGTCTTGTTGAAAAGAAGTGTTGAAGAAAGGAATAATCCTTCTAAATAAAAAAGATTGATCATTATAAAGATAAATTTAAAGATGAAAAAGGTTGCGTTGTGAGGAAATACGACACTAGGAGAAATATCTACGTGTCTAAGTGCTATTATGATGAAGCAAACGTTTTGGTTGGGGAAGTAAGCGTTTTGTGTAGCAGTAAAAATTGAAGTCTGGCGAGAAGGAGTGAGCATTTGCTGTCTATCACAAGGAGAAGACTAGTGAGGAAGAGTTGAGCATTCCAAGATGATAAGTTTAGTGTTTCAAGTGAAACGTCTAATCTCGAGTTGAGCATTCCAAGAAGATAATTTTACAGTTCCAAGGAAAGTAATATTTCTAGAGTTGACCGTTGGTTGACTTGTCGAGTTCTAATTGGTTGAATGACTCGACAATCAAGTAAGTTGATGCATGTAAAGTTAAAATTTGAAATTGGTGGGAAACAAGAGGGATTGGTGAAAAGAATTAGTATAAGTAGGAGTGAAGGCATCAAAAGGAGTGTTGTTACTCAGAAAAGCTATCAAGAATGTGTTAAAAGCTAAATTGTTGCCGGAAAAGCCAGGCAAGAAGATAAGAGAGTTAGGAGCCCTGGAAATAAGGAAATCAAGTGTTTTTGTGAGGACCTTTCTAAGCAAAATATGTATTTCATGAGTGATTTTATAAGTATTTTTGTGTCATTTCCTTAAAGAAATGAATTTGAATGTATTTCATCTAAGTCTGGGGTTATGTATAATGTGCTATGTATATCTACTTATGTATTGTTGAATTGATATGGTTATTGCTATTTGAAAAGAGAAAATTGTTCATTTATATGTAATGATTGTGATGCTTGTTGGTAAACCATTAGTCTTATTCCTACCAAGTGAGCAATTGTTATGTGGTGTGCACATAATGTGTAAAGGTATCGTGTGGATGATCTATGCAACAAGAAAAAGGAATAAGGAAAATTTCTAGACGTTGTGGATGAAGTGAACATCATGGTAGTCTACACACAGGATGTTGGTAAGAGTGAATCGTAGTAGCCTTGGCGTGGGGAACGATTCGTTTTTTCGTTAGAAAGGAATAAGAAGCTAATGTGTGATTTATGTGATTGGAGAAAAGAGGCGTGATGAGCCTGTATTTATGAAAGAAAAATGAATTTACGTGTTTGTATTGTATTCCCCAAAAGGTTTTCTAAAAGCGTCACTCACTATGTATTTGACTTATGTGTTTAGTTTCCCCTTTCCCAAGTGTTCAAGCTTCACTACAAGAATTTTTTACAGTTTTGACACTTTTTATTTAGACGTATTATTTTACGTGGGCAAAAACATGTTTATCCACACAAAATTCTAATTCATCAGGTAAGTTTTAGAAATTCATACATTTTTTATACATATTTATGCTGACGTAAGATTTGTACATATGACAACACATACAACGTCGGCTTAAATTTTTTAAAAAAGAAAATTTGATATATTTTTATATGTCGATGCAAGATTTATACATATGACAACGTAAAAAATGTCGGCCTGAGTTATAAAACACAAAAACCAATACATTTTTTTAACATATTTATGCCGACACAAGATTAATTATTAGAATTTATGTCCTAAAGCTCATCGTTTGTAGTTTAAATTATATTTTATTCAATAAAGTGGTTATTGAGGACTTACTAATGAAAATAGAATACTATAATCTTGATTCGAAAAAATGAAGGACTCGAAGCTATCTAGTATAGACTTGAACTTTATGTAGAGACATGGAAGTAGGGACATCCTATGTAAAGAGTTTACATAAGATTGAAACAATGAAATAGTCATTTTTAAGTTATAACATCGTTGACTGTATAAAACTTACTAAACCCTAAACCCTAAACCCAATTAAACAACTTGTTTTTTTTTTGTTGTTATGAATTATGAATTTTTGTGTTTGTTGAAAGTTGAATTGTACATACAAAAGAATAAAGATTTTATTTTTGGTTAATTTTCATAAATATAACAAAACACCAAAATATTTACGGCTCATGTAACAAAATAAAAAAGTGTATGATATTTTCATAAATTCTAGGTTTTCCCCTGAATATTGCAGACAATTTTTCACTTTTTTTTTTCTTCTTCTTCTTTGCAATTTATTCATCTCCTTTTCTTATTATTAATTTCTTCATATTTTCACTTGTTCTTGTTCGTGATTTTTTCATTTCCTCTTAATTTTCTCCTTCTTTGTTTTCTCTCATTTTTTTTTGTCTTTTTCCACTTTTTCAAATTTTCTCTTGGTAAATAACCGTCGTCATCTCTCATATATTTTCTCTTTTAGATCTAAATAATCGTGTACCAAATATAAAAGATCTTGGTACACGATCTAAAATAAAAATCGTTTAGATTTTGGTATATGATCATTTAAATCTTGGTACACGTTTGTGTATCATTTTCTTCACGATCGTATATCATCTTCTACACGATCGCGTAGCATGATTGTTTATAATAAGAATTACACTTGTGCGTGTATGGCCTAATAACATTTGACTAGGACATTTTTTATATTTTCCATTGTGGGCCTGTGCGTTTTTTCCATTTTCAAAATTGCTCTATACAATGTTAATATTTTTTCAATTTGTTATATTTTTTTAAAAACTCATTTATTGTTTATATATACAATTAAAAGAGAAATATTATGTAAATATGTTAGGAAAGTTGTTTCCTTAAGTTTTCATTTAGAATAAGATGAATATATATATATATATA
>JBBPDI010101592.1:0-10611 GCA_037974545.1 Cucumis variabilis
TGATGCATACATCAGTAGTTAACACAGGCGCGGGCTCTCAAATTCAATGCAAAATAACAGTTCCATTCCAAGCATAAACACCGGATATAAACAATTGATGGACTCGAATCAGTGAAGAAAAAAGAATGTCATTCAACAGCAAAGCACAAGTTACCGATAATTCTTTCCACGTCTTCTCAGCAGATTCCAGCTTCACGATCAAATAAGGTTCCTAAAATAAAGCGATCATCATCATCATTTGCCACAAATCTCATCCAGACTAGTTTTACCACGAATTCATTTCTAATAACTTGAAGGAAAACTCAGTGGAACTCAAAGCATAACGAAACTCAAGTTCAGTTAAAGCCAATCCGAACAATAAGATATAGACATATTGTTTTCTCGAAAGCAAAACATTCGGTAAATCTAACAGCATGTATCAATCGAAAATTGTACAAACCGCCATGCAAATAAGAATTGAAGCTCTAAAGGGAGGTGCAAAGCGTTTGATTTCCAGAGAGCATCTTCTGAATAATCCACTGTGTCGCGGCGGAAGAAGAAAAGAGCTCGGAATCGTCGGAGCTGCGGAGGTCGGACTGAAAATATTCATGGCTTCAGAGCTGAAACAGGAGAGAGAGAGAGGATAAAGATAGAGTGATGAAGTGGTATGAAATTATGTGGTGTTTGGCAATGAATAAGGCTGAAAAATGAAACTAGCCGCCCTGTTTGGTACTTTGGATACCGTAACCCCGGTTATGTGTGATGTTTGGCGATAACGAAAATAAACTATTTCAAGATAAACTATTTTAGCATAACTACTTTTTGTATGAGAAGTATCCATGAAACATTGTAGCAAGAATTATCATCATGTGAAGTAGGAAAATTTGCAGCGAGGGATTTTAAAATATTCGTTTATTAATTAAATATTTTTAAATAGTGTTTAGTGTGAGAAGATGTAGCTATTATAGTCTTATCTTGCTTCAAACGTCTCTAAAATAATTTTAATCAATTCTCCAAAAAAAAACGATAAAAAATGTGACCATATTTTATGAAAGTATACGATACAAGAGTTTCTCTCAAAATCTATCACAAAAGACCCAATGATTGATAAATATAATTCACGTCCTCATAATAAAAGAAAACGTCTAATCATAATTAAAATAATATCTCACACAATTTAGACTAAACATATCTATAGATCTCTTTTTTTTCTTTTTTTTTTACTTTTACTTATTCTTGAAACATAATTTATGATATTAATACTCAAATAAAGTGGAGAAGTTTTACACAAAAATAAAATAATAATAATAATAATAACAATACCGAAGATAAAATATTTAAATTACTTTTTCAAATGGTATGAAATACATCTCGACTATTGGTGTAGAATCATAGATGTAGAGTTGATGTTGAAAAGATATACAATCTAAATTTAAATAAAGTTTCAAATGCAAGTCAGTATTCGATACATAAACATTTTTAAAGGTTAAAACACATCTTTTGAACAGTGATGATGAGCATGATTCAAACTTGTAATATTTGAGATTTAATTTTTAATTCAATACATTTAAAGAAAACAAACACCTCTTTTTAGTTGAATTGAAATGGATGTAAAGGGAAGGGAAGATAACCAAATTAAAAGGAAAGGAAAGAAAATGGAAGAAAAATGAGGTGAGGAAATGTATAGCGTCAGGTGTTTGTTCATTATTTCATTATTTTTCTTCTTCAATGCATATGGGCCTAATTTATTGGACTCCTTTAATGGGTATTTGTGATGCAGATTTTTCAATTAGGTTAAAGCATTTACATTGTTATTGTTGCAGTAGTTTTTTTTTTTTTTTTTCTTTCTTTCTTTCTATGTTTTCCTGTTTTATTAATTTAAATTAAAATCTCTCATTTATACAAAGTAAATCTTTTGTGTATATAGCCATGGAAAGGAAAAATAGTGGAGATCACGAACTACTAAAGACAATTTTTCATAATATCATGATGAGGATGACAAGACTTCATGTTTGAAAAAGTTTATAACACAAATCAAAACTATAAAGTGTCAAACATTTTTTAATATTTGTTAAAGTTTAGCTTTTTTCATGATTTAGTAATAGGAACTAATTTCACTTAACGGGTCTAAAACTTGATGATTAATTTTGAGTTTATGATTTCAACCGCATACTAAATTTAGTTCCACCAATCTACAAAATTACAATATTCAAAATGTAAAGGATAGCATACAAATTATGTACGGACATTTTGGACAACTACAGCTATTTATTTTTTAGTACAATGGTTGTAGGGACAGGGTTACTCTTAAGTGCACGTCTTAGCACGAGGAAGATAAATACCTTTATTAGAAATCGAGTAACGTCTGCCATTGTGGATACACACTTTTCTCTTAAATTTTCAACACAAACACCAGATTTTACATCTTTTCTAATATGTGAGATGATTCAACATAAGACTAAATTAAATTTTTATATTGGAAAGTGTCATTTCACCGTCCAAATTAAGACAAAAATAAACCAAAACTCCCACAATCACACCACGTAAAGTACCTTCACACCAGAATCAGACAACCCATGGATGAAATTCTCAAGAACGGTCTTCATACTAAGCTTTCGCTTAAGTGGGTTAAAAGACGGAGACCAAGGTGGAAGCGAGCTCTTCAACTTAGTCGGCGAGGATTTGGAATCGGAAATCATGTAGGGAGTTGGGATCTAACGGTGGAGCATTTTCTTTGGAAGACTTGGGTTTCCTAGGGGGTCTGTGCCCTTGATTATGTCGTCGTTAAGGCTAGGAGAAAAACATGGTAGTGGGTTGACGAGATGGGTATCTCGCAAGATAGGATTTCTTAGCTGCTTCACGTTAGAGAGAAAGGAAGAGCGAAAATTTTAAGGGATAGGAAGAGCAAACAAAATTAGAGAAACTAAGATTGAGAGATAGAAATAGCGAAGATTTTGAAGAAGACAAGAGAGAAGGGGAGAGGCAGGACATGGAGGGTTTTTATTAGAACAATTGAAGAAGATAAAATGAAGCTTTTTTTTTTTTTTTTTGGAAATTTTGCAGAATTGGATCTAGAGCCTTTTGTGGATTGAGTTGACCCGACTCATTTTATAAGGTCCACTTGTTTTGTTATTTTTTGTTCAACAAGTAAATCTTTTAGGCCATTTGCAAATTACATTTCGATAATCATAATTTTCTAGAATTTTAATTAATAATTTATGCGAACATAGGGTTAAAAAAGAGAACTAATTTAAAAGAAAGAATTTCAGATATGGTAATTAAAATCAAAATATTAACACATATATATGTATATATAGAACAATATTTAGCTCAATTGCAAAAAAAAAAAAAAAAAAAAAGACATTTTAAAAATAAATTAAAATATTTACAAGTTATAGCAAAACCAGAACAAATGTGTCTCACCACTAAAAAGATGACTTCTTGCAACACCTAGTTTAACACAGTCCTAATATCTCAATCAATATTCATGTGGTTTCTTTAGCTGACAAATAAGTCAAATGTGAAGTGAGAATTTAAAACTTTAAGAGAAAAAGGGTTATTGAATGATTTCAAAATTAAATAAGCAAAAATAAAAATATGTTGTGATAACTAGAACACAATCTATCTAACTATGAATCGTCAGTTTCACAACATAACAAAACACATAGATATTAGGAATCAGTTCCTTAGAGAAAAAATTGAGAAAAGAGAAATCGAAGTTGTCAAGATCCATACCTCTGGTAATGCTTCGACATGCTAACCAAGTCAGTTACGGTTACACAAAAGAATTCATATGATGCCTTGATGTAATCAAATTTGAACTACTTGACAAACAGATCCGTGTGGAGGTTTGCTTGTTGCTTGTAAAGGTTGAGGTTGAAAAGAAGTCAAAACAAAATACCTATTTTCTGATGTAACCATCAAGCTCATTGTTGAAGCATATCCTTTAAATTTTTATATACAAAATATTTATATACAAAATAAGTCAGAAGTGAGGTTTAGAGAGTTCATTTTGTAAAATTCTTCACAGATTGAATAGCAATAAAGGAGATAAACCTAGCCGAACCAGATAACCTCTGTGTTTGTTCTTCTTTCCCTAACCTCTCTCTTTAACTTCTTTTACTTGTTAATCGTTCTAGCTTAAAAAATCTTCTATCCCCTCTATTATGTACAACTGAAAAAGAAAGAGAGAAATTCCACTTTTTCGAATACCTAAAACGAAAGAGGAAAACTTTTGAGAGTTATGAGATTTGCATGACCGTAAGGCAAAGAGTAACTCAAGTTTAGTCCCTTGAATTATAAGATAGAGCACATGTGTGGTGATTGGAAAATTAGCGGAAAAGATTTCACTGGTATGAACATTTGGGCATTAGATCCAACAGGAAGAATGGTTGATAGTCAACCAGAAAACCCTCAAGAAGCTCATGTGACAAACCAAGGATGGGAACAATCAAGAACAACCTCAAGATTTTCAACAAAGGCCTGAAAACAAGCAACAAAACCTATTAAGAAAGCAAGAATAACCTCATATGATTGAAAATAGAGAAGAAGACCTTTGCATAGATTCAGATTCTTATGAGAAATGGGAATTCCTAAATCCCCATCCCAACATTCCTCCAAGATTTCAGTCCTCTAACTTATTTTGGGGACATCTCCCACCCATTCAAACTCACACAAACATAAATCAAGAAAATTTCTAGGATTCACAATCATATTAAAGGTAAGAGACTGACTAGAAGATGAAAGTAGATATTTGACAAAAGAAGAATCTAACTCCAACAGAAGAGAAATGCAATTTCATCAAAATTTTCATGTAAAAAAGATAGTTCTTTCATATCAAATCTCAAATTCAACCAACATTTTTTTTCCAGAACTTTCCACAAGAATTGCATACAAAAAGAACCAATATCGAATCTTATATTTGTATCCCTACAAGAGTAACATTAAATTAAGGACTATATCAACATACCCGAGAAAAGAAAACATGCATCACTTAGATAAAACATTCTAAGATAGGTTACTTTATGTAATTATGTTGTTGCGAATAGGTTTAGCAAAATGACTCACTTTAATCCAAGAGAAATAGTTTCACACATATTTTCTAGAGATTCTTGCCCAAAGCACTCGCTAAACAACTGCCCTGACTTAATTAGGAAAAGGGCAGCTCTTTAAACCTTCTCGCTTAGTATAATATTACTAACTACCAAACCATCATAGGTTGGCCTAGTGATAACAAAGAAAACATACGCCCAATAACTAACTAAGAGGTCCTAGGTTCAATCTATGGTGGCCACCTACCTTAGAATTGGTTTTCTAAGAGTTACCTTCAGACTCAATTGTTAGGGTCAAGTGCGTTTTCCGTGAGATTAGTTGAGGTGTACGTAAGCTAACCTGAATACTCACGAATGTAAAAACACTACTAACTACCATGTCCATCAACTATCAATCAATAATAACACACACCCTTTAAGCCTTTATAACTTACAAAAGATAGCCAAGAAAAGAAACACGTTTCACTTAGACTCAAGAGTAGTAGCTTTCACACAACTAGTATAAGAATTTGTGTACATCGCTCAACAGGTGTCCTGACTGATCAGGACATAGGTAGTTGTTTTTACCCTCTTGTTGAGTATCGTATTACTAACTATCGTGTTTGTCAATTATCAATATCAAACACTCCCTTTAAGCCTCTTGGGGTGATAACAAACTTACGAACACCATAATCCTAATTCAAGCCTTTATAACTAATAAAAATCAGCCAAAGGTCATTATAATTACGAAAAAACTTTTATAAGCTTGAAGTAGTCTTATTATGCCCTCCATTTATCTTCCCCCTACACTAGCCATAGTATCAAGACATTCAAGGAAGTAATACTTCTACTAAGAGACTTGAGAACCAAACACAACGTACCTAAGAAAAGAAAACATGCATCACTTAGACTCAAGGACACCAGCTTTCACATAACTGGTGTAGGGATTTGTGTAAAAAGCACTCGCTTAACAGGTGTCCTGACTTATCACAATACCTAACGTCCTCTAAAGAATGTTATAACTTCTACCTCTGCGTGGAAGGAAGCCCCTAAACCTAAATCCTCTAACGCCTTTAACCATGTGCAACCAGATGGGCTAGAATCAGAATTTGCACAACGCCCTTTTCGGCCATAAAAGAATTCAACCACATCTGCAAGTGAGCTGAGAAGGAAAGATGAAGAAGAAGTGTTTAGAGGGATGAACAAACTAGATCATGCAAAGGTGCAAGGAGTATATGAGGGTAAGGTAAATTACGAGCCTGCCCAACAGTATGAGGCCCTAAAGCATGGAAGAGGCAAGGTTTTATTGAAGGGAGAAGGCGAAATGGAGGGTGGTGCGTGCCCAAGCTCTAGTAACATGGAGCTTGAAATCGATGATGAGGAAGATGCCATTGCCTTCATTGTTTGATTGGTGAAGTAACGACAGAAGAGAAGGGAGCGAGAAGAGGAAGTAAGATGGAGAAAAAAGGAGTCAGCAGAGAAGTCATTGGTGGAGAGGGATTTTGCACGCCTCTCGCGCATGATTTAGAAGCGGACCATCAAGTCTAGGCAGATAATTACGGATGCCCAAGATAGATTGACGAAGATTATGGACGAAAGAGTACAAAATCGCTAAGAGAGAAGAAAGGAGTTCAAAAGGATAAGTGAGCAAGTTGAGACGCTGTCTTACAAGAGGAGGACAATAAGAGGGGAAAACATCGCTCTGACTGAAGAGTTCAGGCATGAGTTAGAGGCAAGGAGCCAAGAAGATGAAAAAAGAGCCACGGGTGAGGAAGAAAGATGCCATCAAACCTGAAAAGAGGAAGAAAAGCAAGGTTTTGGTAGTTTCAAACCCAAGGAAAGCCAACAAGGTGGCGAGGGAGACAAGGCCCCAAAGTTGAGCATTGCCAACAAAGTGAAGGTGAGAAGGACCTTTCCTGTCAATGTGGCCCTCCGAGAGTTTATGGAAGCCCCAATTAAGGCGTTTGGATGGAGGAAGTTCGTCAAGGGGACTTCCAAGATTCAGCTGGAGGTTGTCAGGAAATTTTACGCATCGGGTTACCACCACTACAAGAAATTCTGGATTAACCAACGCAACTTAACACTGTCAGAAAATAACACATTTTCCAAATCAACAATTAGAGTATTATTGGATATAGCATCTCCCAACGCCTAACATCTACGTTGGATGTTATTTACCATCTTCCAATGTTGTGTTGTGAGGCGTCAAGAGATAGAGGCTAACTTTTGACGACAGTAGAAAAGAGCCAAGAGTTGTAGGGTAACTACCGATGTCGCTAATAAAGTGTCGACAGTTAGGGGGAACTCCCAACACATATCGAGTTGCGTCGAGAGTTTGCCCTTAAAATCCCTCCTCGATTTATATTTCACAGATCTACGAAGAAGGGAAAAGGGAAAAGGGAAATCTGAAGAGAACCACGCCAATGTTGTCCTTGTCGTCTGCCCTGGTGCCACCCTTGTCCTACAGTGCTGATGCTCCGCCTTTAAATTTTGTCCTAAAATCTTTGTTCCCTTAAATTCTTTATGTCCCTAAGATTGGTTATGTTCTTGTTTTTCATGTGGGTTTTTCATGTGTATCCCAAGCTAGATTTAAATTTTGCCCTAAAATCTTTTGTTTTTCATGTGTTCTAAGAGACTCTCCTATACTGGTCATCAACTCCTTTACATAGCCTTAAAGTTTCTTGGATTTATTTAGGCTTGACCTTCTTTCACCTAGTAGGGTGAGTTTATTGCAAAAGTTTTTAAGGTCATTTCTGAAGGGTTTTTTAGCAGTCTTGAATTCTAGAAGGCTATAGGAAGCATTTCTTGAAATTTAAAGCTGAAATTTTGAGTTAAGACAATTCTAAGAAATTTGTAGAAGGAACTTTCCCATTTTGATGCATGGATTAAAAGTTATAAGCGTTTAAAGTTGAATGAAGTTTCTGGAATTCTCACAATTTCTAAGCAAGCTTGAGGTAGTTGGGCATCAAGCCATGAAGGGGCTGGTTAAGAATGCATTGTTCAGGTAAGAGAGGTTATTTCAGTCAGATTGAGGGCACGCGACACATTCAAGGCACAGCTGAGCGACATGTTTGCGCTCAAGTCGTGCGCATGGCCATGAATACCTGATAAAGTGGAAGAACCTTCCTGCGAAAGAAACCAGCTGAGAACGTGTCAAAGATCTTGAGGCCTATACGAAGAAGAACGAAGAGTTCAAGTTTCGCCAGTGGACAGAGACGTCAACTGTTTAAGTGGGGAGAATGTCACAAGCATGCTTGTTCAGGGTGTTGTGTGCCTATGGTCGCATGCCCAAATACCCCCAAATCACCTTGTCTTTATGTCTTGTACTTAGTTTAATCTATTGTTTTCCTTTTTATGTCATAGACCTAGGGTGTGATATTTCGCACATTTTCATAGGTAAGCCCGTCAAAGCTAAAAAAGTCTAAAATGTACTATTGAAGAGACCAAGTAGTTGAATCCCCGACTAAGTTTTGTTGTACTCTTTGCAATTGACAGTCTTCAATGCTTTCTCCAATGATGTTTTCAATGATTTTCTTTCTTTCACGTTCTACAAAACAATTTTCTCAAGAACGTGAAGGAAGGCTACATCATACCATGAATTTCTCCTCAATTTTTGTATTTTACACGATTGACTTATTGACTGAGCTGAACAAGTGCCACACAGCCGTTTGTCCCATGTTTGAAAGATTGTGATTGTGACAAGTGGTATTAGAGCCTAAGTTAGCTTATTAAAGGTTAAGACGTAAGCATGTCCACAACGAAACAAATGCTCTACCTAAGTAAACATGGCTTATTGGCCCATGCAGATCGACTGATAGAGCTTGAAAAGCAGATGTTCTACCTAGTGGAAGTTCTCAACTCCATCCGCTTCTTGGAAACCCGTCTTGAAGAAATTTTTGAGGAAGCTGATGCTATTGATGCGGTAATTGGTTGTCTTAACTGATTATCCATTCAAGAGTTGTTGACACTCTAGAGACAAAAGTTGTAAGAGCTGGAAACTACGAGCATGGAGACAATTTGATGGGCTTTGTTGCCCATATAGGAACGTGTGGTTGTGCTAGATAGCTCTCAGAAGACTATTATGGAAATGATAAATGATATGTCAGGATTTTCGAGCTGCCCTCGACGTTGTTAGAAATGAAATCGTAGATGTAAGCACGAGGGTGAACCTTACAATGCGAGCGATGACAAATCAAGCTCAAGTTGGAGGAGCAATCCCTGTGAGCAAAATAAAGATTTCTGAACCTTTCATCTTTGATCTTGAGCAATACTTCAAGGCCATAAACACAACCACAAAAGAAGCCAAAGTGACACTGGTGACTATGCATCTGTATGAGAATGCTAAGTTATGGTAGAGATCCTAATATGTTGACATGTCGAAAAAGGATAAAGTATTCTACTTTGTAGAAGGGCTTAAGTCATGGGCTAGGACCTATTATACGAACAGAAAGTTCAAGATCTTGTTTGAATACGGTGCAGAGAGATTATTTGACTACGATGGCAACCAAGAGTCCCAAAAGAAGAATGTGACCACACGAAATCCCGGGAATCACTACAAGAAAAGTAATCTTCACCGACGTAGCAAAACATCGCGAAAACCCCAAACAACATCAGGGAAGTTTATTGCGATGTTGCAGGCGACGTTGGCAGGTATGTCGGGATAGGCACGTTGGGTATTCTTCACCGACGCAGATCACGTCAACGTCGGGAAAACTTTCACTGGCTATCGCGACGCCGCGTCGCGATAGGTTTCTGTGATGCGGTGTCATAGGTTTCTGCGACGCAGCATCACGATAGGTAGGTTTCCGCAATGCGGCGTTGCGATAGGTAGGTTTCCATGATGCGGCGTCGCGATAGGTTCGCGACACCGCGTCAGAACAGGATTCCTCAAATTCGCCGCTCTTTGAATTTTGATGCTTCCTTTCCGACTGAACTTTCTCTTCCTAAGAAATTCCTATTTCTTTTAGTATTTTTTAGGATAGGTTTTTTTCATGAAAATTTACGATCTCCTCCTCTTATTTCTCGTCTTATTTCTCTTATTTTAAATATGAGACATGATCTTCAGAGAAGGGAAAGAGAGAAAGTATAAAGAATGAGAGAGGGAGATGGACGATTTGAAGAAGAAAAACATGGAGAAAGTAGAAGAAAGGAGAGAGAGCAAAAGAGAGAGAAACTGAGGAATAGTAAGAGATGAGAAAGAGGGAAACAATGACACTTCCAACAGCGGCAACGGCGACGACAAAGACGAATGGACGGCTGGACGAATCTCCTCCTCTCCCTCTCTCGACCGATTTTTTCTTCTTTTTGTTTTGCAATCGATTCTGTGTTGAGGGGAAGAAATAGGATGGACTTTCCTCGACGTCATTGAAGACATTGCAAAAGAACGTTTCCTCGGCGTCAATTAACCCTAACGTAGCAGAAAGGGATTAAACGGTCAATAAATGGCAACGTAGGAGATACAACGTCGTGGAAAGGGGATACAAACGATCAATAAATTGCAACGTAAGGGATACAACGTTGCAATTTACCCATTTTCCATGACGTGGTGAGGCGCTGCGTCGTAGAAAGGGGCACAATTTATCCCCTTTCCGCGACGTAGTGC
>JBBPDI010101599.1:0-10611 GCA_037974545.1 Cucumis variabilis
TTTTTAACTTAAAAAGAAAGAGGAAAAATATGAACTTAGTCCGATGCAGATTAGTGTTTTGAGTCTTCTATCTAATTGTTTGTGGGATAAATGCAGTTACTTTATCAAAAAAAAAAAGAAGAAAGGAAGGGACCACAAGAAATCAATGGTGGAATCGATTAGGCAGGCTGTGAAAAATTACAACTCAATTTTGTTTTCACTGTTGAGAACATGAGAGACCTCAAGTTCAAGGAACTCAGGGAGCAACTGAAGTCAACTAGCAGGCAAGTTCTACTTCCTGAATTCTGTATTATTAATTTGCTTCATCATTTCAAATATTGATTAGTGATACAAATGTACTTCCTTTATGTTGTTTGGTTAGCTTCTAGATACCACAAGAAAAGATATGAATAATAAATAGCATATTTTAAAACTCAAAAGTTAAATCATAATGAATAGTATTCCTCAGGAGAAAGGATGAGAACATGTTTGACTAAAAATAACAATTTTAGCAGGTTATGGTATCAACAAGTGTTTTTATGCTTACATAGCAACCTTTCTCTCCTTGCTTTAAAAAGCTTCACATAAAAAGGGGGTTACAACTTTTGGCTGTTGGCTTGTGTACCTGTGTCTTAACATGTCCTCTATTCTTTTTCTTCTTGAAGGCATCAATGATTTCGAAATTATATCACTTGATCTTGAAACATATTTTAGCTATACATTATTGTCTCATGCTTCTGATGCTCGTTCACATTTTTAAAATGTATAAATTTTTAATGAGGCTAAATAAGTTGAAAATCAGGATATTCTATTTGTGAACTCATTTATTGCAATTTTTGAATTGCTGCTGATGGCATTTTGAGATGTCATGCATGGTCTCTCTTATTTTATCTAATGAATTGATGTGACCTGACCTAACCTGACCAGACTGAGTAGTTTTAAGTGGGTTTCCAAATTGACTTTTTTTTTCTAATGATAGATTATTTTTTTGAAGCAAACAAAGCTATGCAAATTTCTCTTGGACGAAGTACTTCTAATGAGATTCGACTCGACCAGGCCTTCACAAGGTTTCTAAGGTGAATTATTTTTTCCAAATTGCATATACTTCAAGTGTTCTTTTTCTGTAGTCTTTAGGAAGTAACATTCACTCTTCTATTTCCAGCTTTTGCATGGAAGTACTGGACTTTGCTTCACAAACCTACCAAAAGAAGAGGTTGAGAGGTAAGTGAGCATGAAATATTAAAATATTTAGTGCATTGAAGTTGCTAGGATGCCACATTTTTTTTTCAAAGCTGCCTTGTTAGAATTTTAAAGACCAAATAGTTTATTTTGATATCGTTTGTAGAATGATTGAAGTCATATCAGGTTGAAAGCTAAGTGATTGTGCAGACAGCTAGGTGATCGTTGAAGGTTGAAGACAGAGAAGGCGTTCATAATTTCTTATTTAAAGTTTTGTATTAGGATATTGTTTCATGTACTCTTTGAAAATATATAATAAACACAATATTAAGATTTCATTTTGTGTATGCACATGTAAAAGAAAAATATTATAGTTTTTAAATAAATATTAATTTTTTTGATTTGTTGGCGTGAAAAAAATATTTATCTACACGGACCAATGTAGGTTTATAACAAATGGACAATAATGCAACAATTAAATAAAAATAAATTTATGAAAATGGACTACAAACCAAGGCTTTAATGTCATTTTTAAACTTACATTGTTAGCCTCTTTAATATTGGTTTTAAGGTCAACTGACACTGAAGATCTTCAATAACACCAAAAAAATGTCGATTTAAAAATGACATTAATAGCCATTAATGTCATTTCTAAACCAACATCAATGAGGCCTTTGATGTCGTTTTTAAACCGACATCAAAGAAAAAATGACATTAAAAGCCTTTAATAATGCTAGCATAGATGTCGGTTTCCAACTGACACTAAAGGTCATTAATGTCGATTTTAAACCGACATAAACACCAAATTTCTTGTAGTGGCAAGTTATCGTTCTGATCATCCTTCTGTGTGTTTCAACCTCATTATTGTAAGGAACTAATAATAACAAGTATTTATACATGCTATCAGATATTCATAAATTCATGCACGTTGAGGTGCTCAACTTCATTTGTGATTAAATGCATCCATTGACGTCACTCGCCAAAAGATGCAGTGGACTTTGGGGCTAGTTCAAGCAAACACAAATTACTCTGGTACCTTGAGCCTCTTTACGTGATCTATGGCTTAACACGTAATTCACCAAAGTCAAGTGTTTTGCCTAAAATCAAAGGAAAAACCCTACTATAGCGTTTGAAAAATGTATTCCCCGACAACAATGCCAAAAACTTGTTTGTTTGAGTGTGTGATAATGCTTGTGAAACCTAATCCCATTCAACCATGCCTTGTTGGATGTGATTGTTTTGAAATTGGCATTGTGTTTCATGGGACTCAAGATAAAACAAGTCTTATGAACAATATTCTAAAAAACTTGCCTATAATCAAGACACATAGACTTAACAATATCAAATAGTGTGGTCTTGTTGTAGTTAGTATGTTTGGTTTGTGGTGTAATTGTGTTGAGGTTAAGTACTCATGATGTGTCATTGAATACGGATCATTGCATATAAAATGCTTTCCAATAATCTCTTCATCATGCGAGTGGACATGATCATTGCATGAAAAATGCTCCAAATGTTCCCACCACCTATTAGTGAGTCCTCACCATACAAGTTTTCCTATTACTAGTCCAAGTGTAAGCGAAATAATAGGTTTTTTGGGATGAACCAAGGTCGAACCAAGGTTGAACCGGGGAAATTGATATCAAAGTTTAGTTCTAGGGTCTACTTATCAGCCAGGCATTATGACAGTTGATTTAAAATGATATAAAAAGAATTATAACTACTAAAGTATCCTATAGATGTTGTGAAATTTACTTAACGAAGGTGGTTGAGAGATGAGTAGGTGTAGGAGGAGTGTGCACTAACTTGCATTAAGGCAAGGTTGACGGAAGGTCTAATGCTATTAGACAAATAAGTTATATGACCACCTCAATACGATATAACTCACCCAACTATCTTATGATTAAGACGTTCTCCTCTTAGAGTCATTGAATGTCATTCTTGGCCTCCTTTCGGGATCCAAATGACTAAGACTAGCCAAACACGTTATATCTAGAAATGATTGCTTACAATACTTATAGGACTTTGCGTTTAAGGACAACAACCTTTCGATGCCTAATGTCCACACTTGTTCACCTTTTTAGATACAAATGAGGGACGTCATCTCGCATAAGTTGAGAAAACTCTTTCTTGCACGTGTTACACGTCCTTGCTACTTATCCTCTTAGGCAATTGGCGACATAAACTGGCCAAGGGATGACAATAGCTCAAGCTAACATAATAAGGACTCTAAGTAAGACTTCTTATTGAGTAAATGCCCTAAGTCTAAACTACAAATAACATAAAGACAAATTAACGGTAAAGTGATGGATGGATTGAAATTGGGTAAAAATATACATTGTATTAAAGAATAAAGGCCTTCCGCAACTGTACAATATGAACTTGTACAATGAAAAGAAAAACAAAGATGGAAGGAAAAGAAAAGGTAAAGAAAGTTAGGGAGAGATGGGGATGGGATCTTCTTCACTTAGACTATAGGTTTTGACTCCACAGACTGACTGAAGAAGATGAAGAAGTGCTTCATAGATTGTAGTAAGACTAATTTTTGCCACCAACTCTTTAGGTTTTGGTCTATTAAGACCTTTATGATGCATACAGGCTTGTGTTCCTTGGTGGTGGTAGAGCTTCTTAAATAAGCATCTTTCGATGGAAAATCTATCATTCTGACCATGTCAGCATCGAAAGGTATTCTTTTTGTCAAGTGACATCACTCCAACTACCACTTTAGTCTTCTAACAAACCTTTTCTCGTGTGATGATTTGGTCTTCTCGTCTTGTCTCTGCGCGAGTTACTCTGTAGTTTGCCAGCTTATTCTTTCGTCAATAATCTTGCGTTTAGACACTAAAAACAAGGTAAAACAGGCATGAAGCTTATGTAAAATATATTTCTAAATAAGTATGTATTTATAACATAAGTTACGCGTTTTGGTCACATTATTCCACTTAAAAGTCCATAACAACTTATATACTATATAAATTATCAATCGACGAGTCGAGAATGGAGCAAGAGTTGTTGCATTAGCTCTTGGAACTTATGATCTAATTTTACCTTCTGAACTTTTTTTAGAATTAAATAATTGTTATTTTGTACTTGCTATCAGTAGAACATTATTTCAATTTCATGTTTGGATTTGGATGGTTTTAGGTTTGTTATTGAGAATAACAACCATTATATATTAAGAGGAGACATTTTTTTTGGCAATGGTTGTTTAATGAATGGTCTTTATATTTTGATTATTGAATCATCTGATTACAAGTCTATCTATAACATTAATAGTAAAAAATTTAAATCAAATGATTTGAATCTGACCTATTTTTGGCATTTTCGTTTAGGTCATATAGATGAAAAATGCATTTCTATGCTCCATAAGAATGGACTTTTAGATTCTTTTGATTTTGAATCATTTTAATTGTGTGAATCTTGTTTGTTAGGGAAAATGACAAAGAGTCTTTTTTCTCAAAAGGGTGAAAGGGCCAAGCTTTAAGTCTTATATATAGTGATGTATGTGGATCGATGAACTCACCTGCTAAAGGAGGTTATCAGTACTTTGTCACATTTACTCATGATTTCAATAGATATGGTTATGTTTATTTGATGAAACAGAAATCTGAAACTTTTGAATTGTTCAAATTTTCAAGAACAATGTACAAAAGTAACTTTGCAAGAATATTAAAATACTTCAATCTATTTGAGGGGGTGAGTATTTAAGTCAAGAATTCACTGACTATTTTAGAGAATGTGGGATTGTCTCATAGTTGACTCCATCGGGTACGCCGCAATGGAGTGATGTATTTGAAAAGAGGAATCGAATTTTATTAAATATGGTTCGATCTATAATGAGTCAAGTGGACCTTCCAATTCCCTTTTAGGGTTATGCATTAGAGTCTGTAACGTTCATACTAAATCGAACTCCAAAATCGGTTCAAAAGACACTATACGAGCTATGGATTGAGAGGTGTCTTTGATTGTCTTTTCAAAAGATTTAGGGTTCTGAAGCTTATGTGAAATGTCAGATTTCTAATAAGCAAACATTCAAATGTAACAAATGTGTATTTTTCGGATATCCTAAGGAGACTAAATGATATTACTTTTATCTCCCTTCTAAAAATAAAGTGTTTGTTCCTCGGAATGACACTTTCTTAGAAAGAGAATTTATTTCCAAGAGAGCTAGTGAGAGTAAAGTTCAAATTGAAGAAATTCAAGACTCACAAATAAACACTGAACAGAGTAAGATTCTTGAAGAAGTTTAACAAATCTCACAATCGAATGTCTTGAATGAATTGAAGTCGAAACCGGTATTAGAACCAAAAACACAAAAGATTTGGAGATCTACTGGATCTCGTCATGAACCTCGAAGATATGGATTTCTCATGACATCTGGTAACGATGTGATGATTATTCATGATGATGAACCCACTTCATATCAAGAGGCTATGGTGAGTTCAGATTCTGAAAAGTGGCTCAAAGCCATAAAGTCGGAAATGCAATTCATGTGTGATAATCAAGTATGGTCCTTGATTGATGCTTTCGAAGGTATAAAAACCACCAAATGCTAATGGATTTTTAAAACTGACATGGATGGAAATGTGCACACTATTGGTTTTTTTTATAGTGCTCTATAATAATTTTATGGATAATTGGTTTATTGTTTAATTATTCAATAAAAGTTATTATTCTCATTATTATTCAATTGCATGATATTGTATCATAATATATATGAATATGTTATTATATTCTAAATTTCCCTAATCAATTATTATTGTGGGAACACTAATAAATGAAGATTAGTACGAGTTATAATTGATAATCATTGATGATTATATATGTAGAGCCATAATTTATAATCATATTTTCTTATTAGAGAATAGAAATTGGACTGATCCCTTTTGAGATTATTACAGACAAGTGTCATAAATAATCTCAAATAGTTGATTATTTTGATCCTTAGATTTGATATTGTCATAGTGTCAAACATAAAAATCAATATATTCTGATGTAATCAAATGTTATCTTTGACCGGATAATTATAAAGGTTGTACTTGAATACGTTATGAATTATGTAGTTGAAAATGATTAATTAAGATGGAATTTATCTCTCTTGCTATGGAGAGATATCTCTGGGCCTCTCAAATAAGCGTGATTGTGGAAATGCATGGTTGTGCTATAAATGAATTAATAAGGGTATTAATGTCATTTATGATTTCAGTATGCTTATTGGTCGAGAACACAATTGAATTAAATAGGGTAATTTTCTCCATGCCTTATAGATATTACATGATAAAAGGATTAAAACAATAATTATATTGATTATGTTGGATCACAGACTTAATTTAATATGAGTAGGCATAATGTGTCTTGCCAGAGACCAATTATGACTTATAAGTCATAAAAGGAGTTATGGGCCCATTACCATATTAAATTAACCTAATGGGTCATACATGAAAGAACTGGGTTGAATTCGTCTTTAGGTGTTGTCTTTAGGTTGGGCAATTAATAAGTACAAATGTAGAATTGGAATTCCATTACAAAACGTAATTAATAAGTCCAATTGGAGAATTGAAAACTTATCAGGACACGTAATTAATAAGTCCAATTGAATGTAATTGTATAATAATATCCGTGAATATGTTATTCTAAATGTCCCTAATCGATTATTATTGTTCCCACAGGAATAAATTAAGATTAGTATGAGTTATAAATTAAGATTAGTGGGAACAATAATAAATTAAAATTAGTATGAGTTATAATTGATACTCATAGGATGATTATATATGTAGAGACATAAATTATAATCATATTTCTTATTAGAGAATAAGAATTGGACTGACCCCTTTTTAGATTATTACCTCGACATGTATCATAGATAATCTCGAATAATTGATTGTTTTGATCCTTAGACCTGAGATTATCATAGTGTCAAATATAAGAATTAATTCAATTATAGATATCACTTGATAAAAAGGATTAAAGAAATAATTATATTTGATTATGTTGGATCACCGACTTAATTTAATTATATTTGATTTATGACTTATGGGCCAAAAACGAATTATGGACACACATGAAAAAACTTGGTCAAATTTGTCTTTAGGCTGGGTAATTAATAAGTCCAATTGAAGAATTGAAAATTTATTAGAAAACGTAATTAATAAGCCCAATTAGAGAATTGAAAGGTTAATATGAATCCTAATATTATTAAGAAATCCCAAAAAGCTTATAAATAAGACCTTATGCGTCTTATTTTACATGCAAGAAAATACATAAAAAAATTTCTACACAAAGAGAGAATAGAGAGGGTTGAAATTCTTACTTTGTAAGGTTCTAGCAAACTCGAATTCAAGGAGTCAAATTTTCAGTTCGTGTATGGATACTTTCAGAAAATACTTGTGATTTTGCAGCATTGTGGTGATATGAATTTGGAAGATCATCCTTATCAGAAGAAGGCAATTGAATTTGGAACATCGACACAAACGTATGTTTATTTGTGATATCTATTAAGAAAAGTAGTCTTGACATCCATTTGCCATATTTCATAATCATAAAAAGTGGCTATGAACAAGAGAATCCTTATAGACTTTAACATAGCAATAGGGGAAAAAGTTTTCTCGTAGTCAACTCCTTCCCTTTGGGTATACCCTTTTGCTATAAGTCTAACTTTGAAGGTCTGTACCTTTCCAACTTAATCTCCCTTTCTCTTATAGATCCATTTGCACCCTATAGGTTTCACCCCTTCAAGTAGATCTACAAGCTCCTATACTGAATTGAAGTACAAAGACTCCATTTCAAGGTTCATGGCTTTGACCCATTGGTCCCTGTCTACATCATTCATTGTCTGTTTATAGGACAATAGATCATCAACGCCGTCATCTGGTATGACAACCTAAGTTTAAGTTAAATCCAAGTCACGGTTTGGTTGTGATACAATTCTCTCAAGTGTTGAGCGCGTTGTGCGTCGAGGCCTTCTCAACATTTGAGAAGGATGAGATTGGCTTGATGTGTTGGTTTCATCAACTTTTGATGAGGGACCAGCTTCATCAACAACCCTTGTCGATTCATTCAGTAGCTTTACTTAATACTAATTTACTTCGTGGTTTATGATCTCTCATGTGGTCTTCTTCCAAGAAAGTAGCACTTTTTGGTATAAACACTCTGTTTTCTTGTGGATCAAAGAATAGACCACCTCTCCTTCTTTTAGGGTAACCAATAAATTAGTATAACCTTGAACGTGTTTCCAACTTCTTGAGATTTGTGACTAACACATGAGCTTGACAAGCCCAAATTTTAAAGTGACTTAAACTAGGTTTATAACTCGAAATGTGTTTCAGCAACACTCTTCGAGGAAACATTATTCAAGATATAAACTGCAGTCTCCACTACATACCCTCAAACGAGCTAGGCAATTGAGCATAGCTCATCATTGAATGAACCATGTCTAACAAGGTTCTATTTCTTCTTTCTAATACACCATTTTATTGAGGTGTACTAGGTGCTGAGAGTTGGGGTTGGATTCCATGTTCTATCATATAGTCTTGGAATCTCAAATCCATGTACTCTCCACCTCGATTAAATCGAAGTATTTTAATATTTTTACTTAATAAATTATCAACTTCAGCCTTATACTCCTTGAACTTTTCAAGAGCTTCATACTTATGCCGCATTAAGTATAACCATACCTTGAATAATCATCTATAAAAGAGATGAAGTATAAAAGAGATGAAGTATTCAAAACCTCCTCTAGCTTTTACATTCACTAGACCACAGAGGTCTGAATGTATAAGTTCTAGGGACTATTTGACTCTATAACCTTTTCCAGTAAAAGGTCTTTTAGTCTTCTTTCCTTCAAGAAAAGATTCACATGGAGGCAACGAATCATCTTCTAACTCATTTAGAGTCCATTCTTTATCAATCTCTTGATCTTATCAAAATTAATGTAACTTAATCTTAAATGCCAAAGATAGGTATTGTTATTAGGAGAATTTTCTTGCCTTTTATTTTGAGTATTAGCAATTTTCAACATCTCATGATTTAAAATTTCTTTTACTTCATTAGGTCTTAATACATGCAAGTTATCTTCAAGCTTAGCTGAACAAATAAGTAAACCATGCTTAGAAATGAACGCTTCATTCAAAGAAAATGTTACATTATATGATTGTTCAATGAGACAATAAATAGATATAATATTCCTTTTGATCTTAGGAACTATGTACAAGTTTTCGAAAAACAAGAATATATTTTTGAAAGAAAACTTAACATCTCCCACTGCACAAGCTGAAATGACATTTCACATTTTAGTCTTAAGAGTCATCTTACCCTCCTCGAGCTACTTAAAGGAACTCGTTTCCTGAAAAGAAGAGCAAACATGGCTAGTGGCTCTTGAATAAAGTATCCAGACATTTTGGCCATTTTCCACTAAACATGTTTCTAAGACAAGTAAATCATATTTAACTTCTTTTTTATTCTTCTTAGTATGTCATACATGCAGTGACCATGGTCTTATGTTTCTGGCTTAGTATGTCATACATATTGGACAAGAGATAGACACGAACCTTGTGATTGGTCTTTATCCAATGGTTATATGAATCTCTGACATTCTGAGATGCATTTCGAGCAGGGTAAGGAGGAAATTTTTCTATTAAGATGAAGCATAGGTCATTATTAACCATAATCTTATTCATGTTTGACTTTCACGTCACATAATTTTTATCGGTTAATTTTTTATTTTTAAGCAATTAAATAAATAAAGAAGACGTTGAAACAATCAATTAACCATATTCGTTATCTTTGTCTTAACCCATTACATAAAATAATCCAATCAATTCAGCAAAAATAAGTAATAAAAAAATCTAATCAAACAAATGTTTTAGTTTTTGCTACGATACTTTAGAAGTTTAGAGCAATAGCCACCGAAGGATAATCAGCTACTCCCCTTCTGAATTGAGACAATATCAGATAATAACTAATACCAGAATGACTTATATTCATGTAATTCTTAGCTATCATTGTTTAGTCGAGGATTCATTAACTAACTTAATTCATCCTGTAAGTGTGATCCAACCATTTTCAGATCCCAGAGGTACGCTTCAACAGGCTACCGAAAGAAAAGACAACTGTTGAAGAATAACCTAAGAAACCCTATCCATTTCTAGAGTTTGCGTTTTTCCAACTTCTATAATCAGGCACTCAAAAGGGATGGTTGCTCTAGGATGACACGCAGATGAATCATAGAAATCACACGCTGCAACCTAATGGAGAAGACCATAGGATACGTTGACACTTGTCCTTCCCCCACTTACTATGAACATTTCCCCTATTCACCTTGTTATTGACCCATACAAACACTTTCCAAAGGGAGGTCACTCCCAAGGCGACACGAAGAAAAGTGTAACACCCCGAATTTTAAGGTAATATTTCTACTTTGTTTTGGTGATTATATCAAATTGTTTTGGTTTAAGGATT
>JBBPDI010101606.1:0-10611 GCA_037974545.1 Cucumis variabilis
TGATTTTGTTATTTTAAAATTTTAATATTGTAATAATAAAAAAAAGATAATAATAATAAAAAAGAAAATAACAATAAGGATAATAATGATAATAATAATAATAATTTATAGCTAGTGGGACCCACCATTCACAAAATGCCAAAAAAACACTCCTTTTACCTAAATAGTTTTAAAAACACCCCTTTTACCCAATTTTCTTTGAAAAGAACCCCATTTTTTAATTGCCCCCCTTAACAACTAACAGATATGTCCAAAACAAGAGAATGATGATGATCTTTTTCAAGCACAAAGAGATATTTGAGAGTTTCAAGAAAGAGAAACAAAAAGGCTCTCTATCTAATCTATTATGGATATTTGAAAATGTTTCATAAAAGCAAAGACAACGAAAGTAGCATAGGAGAAACTTCAAACATAGTACAAAGGAGCGAATCCCATAAAAAAAATGTATTTTCTCCATACTTCCTCATTTGATTGACTATCCCATAAGATTGTTGGAACAATCATCTATAATCTCTATTCATTCTTCATTTGGAAGCTTTCAAACTTTCTAAAAAGTGTTTGTAGGTTGACAGTGAGTACCTTTGCTATGCCTCGATACCATTTCATGAGAGCATCCCATGCTTCTGTTGCTTTTGTTAAAGGAGAAATTCCAGAGGAAAAAACAACCGTCATCCACTCCTTGTTGAATGAAGAAAACAGCTTTTTCTGTGTGCCTCGATACCCATTCATGAGAGCATTATGTATCTAGCTTAATTTCTAACATTTTCTCATATAATTTTTTATTATCGTTTACAGATTATGAGAGGGAAAAATAGGAGAACACCGAGAGGGATTATTTTTGTCTTCTGAAAGGGAAGGACTCTCTTATCCAGCTTTGGTACAAAAAATCTGTAAGAAAATATTTAAATATATCAGCAACTTTTAAAAAAAAAAAACAAAAAAGCTTTCAGCCGTTAATAGAACGTTTAGAATTTAAATTAATAAAAATATGTGTATATATGATTAATATTGGGAATATTTGCAGTAAATTTGAGGCAAAAAGTAAAAGAATCCGAGAATAAGTACAGTCGGATCATACTGAAAGGGAAACAGTTGATGGATGAAGAACGTGCATTAAATGAAATTGGTAGTTTTAATTTGGTCATTAATAACCCAATTTTGATCATATTACAATAATATAATTTAGATTCATATGTGAACGTTTTTGCAGCACACTGGAGAAGGCAATTGCAGCATGCATGTAGAAAAGTTAGTATTTTATTGTACGAAGTAAACAACTTCATTGGATAATTTCAACGGATAATTCTGATAAGATGCATCATTCAAAATACTCGGATGAAGAATTATTAGAAATGATATGCAAGTGATCAGAGTAGTGTTCAATTTAAATTAATTTAAAAAATTTGTGGATTAATAAATTGATTAGTTGTTGGTTAACAGTGAGTCGAAAAATGAAATTGATGAGGCTAGAAGATGAATATCTTGAGTTACTGGAAAGTACAAAAACATATACCTCAGATCAAATACTACAATATTCTGAAGAAGTATTACGAAGGGCAAGTAATTTTCGAGAAAATTAATTAAAAAAATTTGTGGGGTTTATTTATATACTATAAGTAATCTCATATTTAAGAAAAAGTTGCAGTGATTTCAAGAAGAGAATATCTGGTGTTAGAAGGAGAATGTTATAAGCTGCTAGTGCATGAAAGCAGCATACAGAACGTCAATGGCTCTTTATCAGACAGTGACAAAGTCATTTACACAAGCCTAAAACAAAAAGTAACAAGGATTAGTAAGTTAAACTATTGTAATTACACTTCCTAGTTATATTTTGACGGTTTTAGTTTGTATGTGTCTTGATGTTTGTTAACTATATGTGTGAGATAGGTTTTGAAACTGAGAAATATATATATGGGTAATTATAATGGGGTAACAATTTTAACTAAGCAACATTTTAAAAAAAAAATGTAAATATACACTCTTATCAAATAATAGATTAATATTTGTCATATAATCTAATTAGTGATAGTACTTTATTATCATTAGGTAGATTATAATAGATTTTGTTATATTTGTATTTTTTTAAAAATTGTTGTTTTATATGTAAATATTTTGAATCGAATTGATATATCTATATTATATGTTTATAGTTAGATATTAAATTATTATAAATAACTTCCTTTAACTTTACACTTGAGACAAATAATATACCTATGGAGTTTCAAAATTTTCTAAAATAACCTTAGACTTCCATAAACTAAGACTTAAAATTAGTTTAAGTTGAAAACCCTTTTAGTGTTTTGAAAATGACTTCTAAAAGTTCAAAAATTCCCTTTACATAAAAAAAAAAAAGTAAAAAAAAAATACCCTTACCAACTTACCTCTCAATTTTAATCTTTTTCTTCTCTCCCTTCTTCAAATAGTGTCTTACTCCCCTTTTTGTTAACCTATTTGACACTTGTTTATTTAAAATTAATAAATAAAAGTTACACTAATTTAAGTAAGGTATATGTACTATATAACAAGAAGAAAGATAATGAATAAAGCACGAAAGGATAATTTTAAAACTTAAATATTTTAATAAAATTGTTAAGTGCACAGCGAAATACACATTTAACTTTAATGTTTTGGTATGTTATAAAAAGAAGATTTTAATTTCAGAAATTTGTAATATTTCGTGGGATTTTATGTTTTAAATTAAAATTTTTAATTTTATTTCTGTTGTTCAAAAAATTGGTTTAAGTTAAAAATGAAAAAATTAAAAGAAATATGAGAGTATCAACCTAAACCTCAAACAAATGGATGATCATCTTACTGGTAAGATTATTTAATTTTTCTAAATTTTTTTAAAGTTATTTTTGCCACAACAAATTCTCGATTTTTGTCCAAATACTAATAGTAGAGTATTTTTCAAACTTTTGAAAGTTCATACAACAAAACTTTAATAACTTCAATCCAAAACTAATGAAGGGATAGTTTTTCATTTTTTTCTTCTAATTTTAAGAGAGTATTGAAAGGACTTTTTTCTTTTTTATACAAAGTGTAAAGTTAAAAGCACATATTTTTTCACACGTACACGCACGTGCGTACAAACACACATTTTGGTCCTTGAGTTTTAGGTTTCATATGTAAACATTTTAGTCCTTAAGTTTTAAGTTTCATTTCAGTTTAGTGAATAAATTTAAAAATTGTCACAATTAATTTGACTTTTAAAATTAAAGTTTTTGTATGATTTTGTTCTCTAAATTTAAAAGTCACACTTTTAAGTTCGATTTTTTTAAGTAGACACATAATTATAGTTTTAAAATGGGCTAACGTAGTAGGTTCATGTATAATGTATATAGGATATCTAATTTTCTTATTAAAATAATCGCAAATATGACAATATATTGGCATATATGATAAAATTTTAAAAAATTGCAAATATGATGAAACCAAGTCTATCACTACAAAATAGATCATGTTATAAATATTGGTCTTGGTCTGTCACTTGTAGATCATAAAAATCTATTAACGCGATACAAGTCTGTTACCGATAAATTTTATTATATATTTGTAATTTTTAAAAAATATTGCTATATACTTAATTATAATTATAATTGATATTCATAGTAATTACTCTTTCTTATGCATAGGAGTACTGTAAATTGGATGGATATGTTTTGATAATAGTGTAGAAAATAAAGAGATGTTGAAAGGAAGGGTAACCAAATCAAATTAGTATTGTAACTTTTTAGAAGGTTTTTTCAATAATGGTAGTGAATTTGTTTATAATGATCTACAGTACATTGGAAACTCAATGCCTCGTGGGAACGGAAACTGTACCCAAGTTTTGGATATGACTCGATCAGCATAGATTCTAAAATCAACCTATTATCTATACGGTAATCCAATTCAATTATGAGTTTATTTTACAGGGCATTACTAATTAACCCCATTTAACAAGGAAAGCGATCGACCTTACTTGAACACAGATTTGTTTTATAGATTGTACACAACTGTGTCCTTAAATTATAAGGAGACAAGAACCAAAATTTAGTGGATGAACTGCAGCTTTGTCCGCGACTGTAGATGATCGTTCCTGTCAGGTGTAACGGACATACTTGTTCAGCGTGTGTTTACCTATGGTCGTATGCTTTTAATACTCCTAATTTATCTTGTCTTTATGTCTTGTACATAGTCTAGTTAGTTGCTTTTAATTTTAAGTCGATGTGCTTGGAAGTGACGTTTTGACATTTTCAATATGCAAGCCTGGCAGAAATGAAAATGTTCAAAATGTATTATAGGGGAGACATACCTGTTGAATCCCCACCCAAGCCTTGTCGCACTCTTTGCAATCTATGCTTTCTTATTGCAATCGACAGTCTTCAATGCTTGTTTTAACAACGATTTCAATGAATTATTTCTTCTCTCACGTTTTCTAAAACATTTTCTAAAAAACGGGAGGGGAGGTTGAATCGTACGCTGAGTTTGTCCGGCGATTTTGGATTTTGATCGACTGACTTGTTGAATTGGATCAAACAAGTGCCGCACAATCGCTTGATCCAAGTTTGAAAAGTTACGATTGTGACAAGTGGTATCAGAGCCTAATTGGCTGGTTGACGATTTGAGACAGAAAGATGTCGATGTCGGTTGTGAAACAATCTAGCAAGATCCATAATGAGAGACTTGTTGGACTTGAGGAGCAGATGCTCTACATGGTGGAAATTCCTGATTCCATCTGATTCATAGAAAAATGACTTGGTGAAGTTGCCAAGAAAGTCGATGCCATTGATGCGGTGTCCGATCGACTTGACGGATTACCAATACAAGAGTTGATGGCTAGAGTGGACACTCTAGAATCCCAAATCATTAAAACGAGAAATGTCACCTACGAGCGAGGGACAGTTTGTCGGGCTCTGCCGCCCAAATTGAAGAACGAGTTTATTGAGCTTGATAACTCGCACAAGAGTATGTTGAAGATGATCAACGACATGACAGAGGACTTTCGAGTTACCCTCGATGTCGTGAGGAATGAACTCACAGAGGTAAACATGAAGGTAAACCTTATGATGTGAGCGTTGGCAAACCACGCTCCAGCTGGAGGAGCCATTCCTGTTGGCAGAATAAAGATCCCGAAACCCAAGTCCTACTATGGGGTAAGGGACACAAAAGCCTTGGAAAACTTCATTTTTGATGTGGAGCAGTATTTCAAGGCCATGTATACGATCACGAAGGAGGCAAAAGTGACACTGGCAACCATGCATCTATTTGAAGATGCAAAGTTATGGTGGAGATCCCGATATGTTGACATATAAGAGAGGCATTGCACAATTGACACGTGGGACGACCTAAAGAGAGAACTTCGCTCGTAATTTTCTCTTAAGAATGTCGAAATCCTGGCTCGACAGAAATTGCGTGAATTGAAACATACCGGTAACATTCGAGATTATGTGAAACAATTTACGGGACAGATGATGGACATACGCGATATGTCCATAAAAGGACAAAGGTTTCCATTTTGTCGAAGGGTTGAAGTCGTGGGCTAAGACCAAGGTATACGAATAGCGGGTCCAAGACCTCACGTCGGCATTCGCAGCTGCGGAGCGGTTGTTTGACTTATCTAGTGAGTCTTAAGATGCGAGACTGCAACAAGCTTCCTATTTTGGGGGAAACCGAAACAACCGCTCAAGTTTTCTAAAATCTGCAGGAGGAGACAAACGTTAAGGTGGGGACCGAAAGCCCTTCCAAGCAAATACTGGGAACAATTGGCGAGGACCTAATAATCTAAATAACCCCAGTCGTCCTCTTAGTTGCTTCATATGTAAAGGGCCTCATCTTGCTCGAGAATGTCCTAATCGATCCGTCTTCAACGCGTTTCAAGCCACGTTGACCTCAGACTTGGATGAGAGATCGAATCAGGCCGAGGGAGAAGTTGGCCAGACAGAAGATGGTGAATTATGGTCTAAAAGAAAGTGGGGGAGACTGGTGGGCCGATGAATTATGGTCTGATGTATGTGGATTGTTGGGTTAACCAAAAATCCCCTAAGAATACGATGGTGGATTCTGGTGCAACTCATAATTTCATAGCAAAAGCAGAAGCTAGACGGTTGTATCTCCGTTGGAAGAGAGACTCGGGGAAAATGAAGGTAGTGAACTGAGCTGCCTTCCCTATTGTTGGGGTGATAAAACGAACAACAATATGGTTGGGGGCGTGGAACAGTGTCATCGACTTGGTGGTCGTCAAAATGGATGACTTCGATGTAATCTGGGTATGGAGTTTTTATTGGAACATCAAGTCATACCGATGCCATTGGCCAAACGTTTAGTAATTACTAGAGCTACACCCATTATTGTTCAAGTAGATATTCGTCAGCTCGATGTGATAAAGATGATTTCGGTCATGCAGTTGAAGAAAGGCCTGGCTTGAGAGGAACCCACTTTCGTGGCTATTCCGTTAGAAACGTCAGAAGGTCCAGGGGAAACAGTCCCCAAGGACATCCAGTGTGTCCTAGAGAAGTATAAGGATGTGATGCCAGATAGTCTGCCTAAGTCATTGCCTCCGTGAAGAATGATTGATCACGAGATAGAATTATTGCTAGGGAAAAACTGCCTGCGAAGAATGCTTATCATATGGCGGCATCGAAGTTGGCTGAACTTCGAAAACAGTTGGATGAAATATTGAGTGTAAGATTTATTAGACCTGCGAAAGCTCCATATGGAGCCCCAGTCCATTTCCAGAAGAATAAGGATGAAACTTTGCGGTTGTGCATCGACTACCGTACACTGAACAAGATTACAGTTTGCAACAGATACCCGCTGCCCATAATCACTGATCTATTTGACCGATTACATGGGGTAAAGTACTTTTCGAAGTTAAATCTGCGGTCAGGTTATTACCAAGTGAGAATTTCTAAGGAGACGAGTAAAAAACGACGTGCGTCACGAGATATGAGGCTTTCGAGTTTTTGGTTATGCCTTTTGGTCTTACCAATGCGCCTGCAACGTTTTGTACGCTGATGAATCAAATCTTTCACAAATATCTTTACAAATTCACCGTGGTCTATCTTGACGATATAGTGGTTTATAGCTCCACGATGGAAAAACATAAGGACCACCTCCAGAGAGTGTTCCAGAAATTGAAGGAAGACCAGCTATATGTCAAGAGGGAAAAGTGCTCCTTTGCACAAGAACGGATAAACTTCCTGGGTCATATGATCGAGTATGGCCAAATTGGCATGGAGGATGGAAAGATTGTTGGGTTTCGTGACAGGGAAGTACCAAGGTCGGTCACCGCCTTGCGCTCCTTTCTCGAATTAGCTAATTATTACAGGCGATTCGTGGAAGGATTCTCCAAAAGGGCAAGTCCGCTGACCGACTTACTGAAAAAAGATAAGAAGTGGGGTTGGACACCCGAATGCCAGGCCGCCTTTGATGAGTTGAAGCAAGCTATAATCGGTTCTTTGGGATTGCTGATGTGACCCAACCGTTTGAAGTTAAGATCGATGCATCTGATTTCGCTTTGGGTGGTGTCCTCTTACAGAATGGACACTCCATCGCCTATGAAAGTCGAAAGCTGAATGTCGCAGAGAAGAGGTACACCGTGTCCGAGAAGGAAATGCTTGCGATGGTACATTGTTTGAGGGCTTGGAGACAGTATTTGTTGGGGTCTACTTTTTTGGTAAAGACAGACAACAGTTCGACTTGCCATTTCTTCACTCAATCAAAAGTTACTTCGAAACAAGCTAGATGGCAGGAATTCCTAGCTGAGTTAGATTTTGAGTTTGAGCATAAGAAGGGGGCGAGCAAGCAAGCTGCCGATGAGCTTAGTTGAAGAAGTGAGCATGCGGCCCTGTGCATACTAGTGCATCTCTACGCGAGCCAAATTGATGGCTCAATTCGCGATGTCTTGAGGGAATTCTTACAGAAGAATTTGGCTGCTCAGAGTGTCATGAGTCTAGCTAAGACGGGTAAGACAAGGTAGTTCTAGGTCGAAGACGACCTGTTAGTGACAAAGGGGAGGCGACTATATGTCCCGAGAGTAGGGGATCTGAGGAAGAAGTTATTACACGAGTGTTACAACACTCTGTGGGTTGGCCATCCGGGTTGGTAGAGAACGTACGCCTTACTGTAGAAGGATTGCTTTTGGTCCAATATAAAAGAGGATGTCATGCAGTACATAAAGACATGCCTCGTCTGTCAACAGGACAAAGTCGAGAAAGCGAAGGTTGCTGGACTTCTTGAACCTCTGCCAATTCCATCAAGACCATGGGAGAGCGTGTCTCTAGATTTCATAGCCCATCTCCCCAAAGTGGACGACTACAAGACCATCTTAGTCGTCATGGATCGATTCTCGAAGTACGCCACCTTTGTTTCCACCACCAAGCAGTGTTTGGCTGAATCTACAACTCAGTTGTTCTTTAAGCACATTGTCAAGTTGTGGGGTGTACTGACAAGCATTGTGAGTGATTGAGATGGTCGGTTCATTGGCACCTTCTGAACAGAGTTATTCACTTTCTTGGAGACTAGTCTGAATGTGTCCTTAAGTTACCATCCCCAGACAGGCGATCAGACTGAGCGGTTCAATTGTATGCTTGAAGAGTATTTATGTCATTTCATTACTTCAAGGCAAAGGAATTGGGCTCAGTTGTTAGAGATGTAGCCCAGTTCTGTTTTAACGCTCAGATGAGCTCGTCAACCGGGAAGAGCCCATTCGAAATTGTCTATGGTAGATAACCGGTACTGCCGCACCTTGTTGATCACCCTTATGCGGGGAAGAATCCTCAGGCTCACAACTTCACTAGAGAGTGGAAGTAGACGACGGACATTGCTCGAGCCTAACTAGAGAAGACCTCGAAGCGAATAAAGAAGTGGGCAAATAAGAAGCGTCGCCCTTTAGAGTTTTGAGTTAGAGATCAGATCCTCATTAAGTTGCGATCAGGAAAAATTTGGTTCCGAGGGTGCAAGGACCAACGCCTCGTGAGGAAATACGAGAGACCGTAGAAGTGTTGAAGAAGGTAGAGAAGACATCTTACAGAGTGACATTGCCCACATGGATGAAAATTCACCAGTAATTCATGTGAACTTGAAGCCCTACCATCAAGACCCAGATGACATGCAGCATAATGTCATAGTCCGACCAACCATCGACCTCAATCAGAAAGAGATTAAAAAAGTCAAAAAAATCCTGGCCGAGCAAGTGAGGAAGGGCTAAAGACGAACAGGAAGGATCCACGAGTACTTGGTAAAGTGGAAGGACCTTCTTGTGGAAGAAACCAGTTGGGAACGTGTCGAAGACCTAGAAGCCTGGACGCAGAAGATCGAAGAGTTCAAGCTTCACCAGTCGATAGGGACGTCAACTGTTTGAGTAGGGAAGAATGTACCGGACATACTTGTCCAGGGTGTGTTTACCTATGGTCGTATGCTCTGAATACTCTCAATTTATCTTGTCTTTATGTCTTGTACATAGTCTAGTTAGTTGCTTTGAATTTTAAGTCGATGTGCTTGGAAGTGACGTTTCGACATTTTCATATGCAAGCCTGGCAGAAATGAAAATGTTTAAAATGTACTGTAGGGGAGACATACCTGTTGAATCCTTGCCCAGGCCTTGTCGCACTCTTTGCAATGATGTTTTCTTATTGCAATTGACAGTCTTCAATTCTTATTTTAACAACGATTTTAATGAATTATTTCTTCTCTCACGTTTTCTAAAATATTTTCTCAAAAATGCGAGAGGGGTTGAATCGTACGCTGAGTTTGTCCGACAATTTTGGATTTTGATCGGCTGACTTGTTGAATTGGATCAAACAAATGCTGCACAATCGCTTATTCCTAGTTTGAAAAGTGGCGATTGTGACACTAGGCTTGTTGGATGGTTGCAAGGCGCTCAGACTTAAAAAACAATTAACAAGAGAAAAAATAAACTTTAATAAGATACTGATCGAATGAATGTGGGAGGAGACTAATGGTAGAAGTGTTAAATGTGATTTGTAGTTTCCATAATTTTTTTGAATTTTTCTATATGACTAATTGGAATATGTAAAGGTAATCGCTAATGAAATACGTCCTACAAATCTATGTAAAGGTTATGTAGTTTTTCAGATAAGATTATTTTCTAGGTCATTTAATTAGTAGAATTTCATGTCTAAATTATGTGATTTTTCTAAATTAATTTTTAAAAAATTGACCAACCTATAACACCAAATTTTTTGGGTTTGATTAAGTTAACTTTTGAATTTTGAATATTGAATATTAAATCAATAGGTTCAAATTTTGTCATGCTCATTTTGGGTTCATCTATATTTTTTCTCTAACCTTAATCCAATTCGGCTGATGTTCACCCATCGTTGCAACCCTCCCATCGTCAATGTTGACTAAAAAAGATTATATTTATATTTATATTTTATTTTTGAACGTGACGTGGCAATGTAAGAAAATAGATGAGTGTTTTTTAGAAGTTCATCGGTTTGCTTCTTCCCGCCTTTTGCGTCTCTCCACGTCCAGAACTTTCCGTTCAGGCTGAGCTGAGCGCCTTCTCCAAGGCAAGGCTTCCGCCATAGCCACCCCAACAGTTAAAGCTTCTCAACTCCTCTCTTCCTTTCCCCTAGAATACTACAAAGACTGTAGCAAAGC